>JAJKFJ010007709.1:0-16239 GCA_027382625.1 Tetmemena sp. SeJ-2015
GTGGATGGTTTTATCTTACCTTGGGCATAGTTAGTATTGAGTAGTATTAAAGGGTGATTGATTGTTAAGTTATTAACTTAGTATTATATATATCACTCACCGCTATCCTTATTAACCCATTTAAACTTAGACAAAAAGTTTAAATTTAAACTAGTGTGTGAGTGTATTTTTAAGTTTAGTCAAATAAAATTAAAGGCTTTGCTTATTCCATATTCAACCATTGATATCTTCTCATCTTGTCGTAATTTTAGAGGGAACAAACATCTGGGAGTTGTAAGCAGCTGCCTAGTTCACGCCCACGTGAGCTCCAAGTTGAGTCTGAGGAGTTGCAGAAGAGTAGGGGAATCCTGAGGTCATGCCGCCTAGACTTCCAAAGCCACCCATCATCATAGGGTTCATTCCCATGGATCCGCCTAACTGAGCCTAAGAGTTCACATTTAGTCCAAGGCCTGGTGCACCACCGATAGCTTAAGCTCCATACTGTTGCTGTAGGAGAAGTTGCTGCTGGAGTTGCTGAATCATCTGTTGTTGCATCATGAGTTGCTAGAACATGTAAGTCTGCATATCTGCAGCAAGTGGGTTGACAGGAGCAGCAGCTTAGGTTGGCAGAGAGCTCACATGTGCAGTTTGGGTAAGTCCGACTGGCTGGCCGATGTTGAGCTGAGAAGTGATTCTTGAAGCGTCAGCTTGCTGAACTGGCTGGCTCTGGACCTTCTGTGGAGTTTGATCCTTTGAAGCACTGTAAGAGTCAAGGGGGTTGCTCCTCACGTCTACTGCCTTTCTCAATAGATCATTCTATTAAGAAAGAAGATAAAATAGCAAAGTGTCTTCAGACCAATAGTTGTTAAATTGAATTGGTGTCCTCTTGATCTGAGTCATGTTGATAATGGTGGTGCTGCTAGTGGGTTTAATGATGAGCCTGCTCCACTTAATGGTGGTGGGGTTGATGAGTCTCTTCCTCATGAGCCTGTTCTTCTTCGTTAGGTTGGTTGCCTCCTTCTTGGTTCTCCTGGGCTTCTTGCTGGTGGGGCTCAGGTTCTTGATGAGTGGCGTGGGTGTGATGGACCTTCTCTTCCTCCTGCTCGTGATGGTGCTGCTCAGTTTGTTATCCTTCTTGAGTCTTTGTATAAATAGTCAGATTTATTCATTGCAATGAATTACTTTGGCTGCTTGGGCTGGTACTTGACTTAGTACTGTACCTTGCCTCCTCTGGCAACTCTAGTAGTCTATCCTCTCTGAACTTTGCTGCTCTGTTCAGTTACTTCGCCTTCCTACTGAGTAGGTTCCTCATCAGCAGCAGCTCCCTTTTTCTTGTATGTACTATAATTTACTCGACAAGAATGATCTTATTATGATGAAACTTGAAATCATCTGGAAAACGAAGACATTTAAAGCAGAACTTACTGATATCTTGCACAACTCTAAATAAACGATCCAATCTAAAGTATAGCAATAAGTTCACTTAGTTCAAACTCTGTTGAGGTCTGGCTTGTCCATGAGAGGAAGGATAGAGCACTTTACTGGTGCAATCAAAGGTGGGAAGGTGAAGAAAGTTCTCTGAGCGTCCTCTTCACGCTGCTTGAAACAGTGCTCGAATACGCAGTACACGATTCTGCCAATACCGAAAGCAATTCATAAGAAAACATTATTCACGCATTTAAGAAAGATGGCTCGATGACGGATGGAGTGTACTTCTCCTCCTGAATGGTCTTGTCTACGATTTCCATCTGTACATGCTCCTTGGTCAAGATGAATTCCTTGTCGGCAGCTCTTAGAATAACTTTCTCAGTCTCAGCGAGCTCTGCGTTGTATCTCTGCTTGGTCTCCTCATCAGCTTCCTCGAGCAATTCCTTGATGGCCTTGGCGTCTTGCTTGAAGTCCTTGCCAACATTCTTGCTGTTCACAGTCACCTTGACGAGTTTAACTTGTCTTGGCTCCTTGAGTTGGCGAGCAGCCAACAAGTCTACCTTAGTGCGGGCGGCATGTCTGGACAAGTCATAGCATGAACGGTCAGCATGACCAGCAACTTCAATCCAGCCATAGCTGGTCTCAACTTCGGCATCCCAACAATCTTGAGCGTAGTGAGCCATCTCATCAGAACGATGTTGTCTGAATCTAATTGCCTCAGCTCTGATACCAACGCTTATCAGGAACTGGTAAGTTCTAGCCATGAAGTAGGCGAGAGTCTCGTTGTTAATAACACCCTGCTCGACTGCAGCCTCCAAAGAGAGATCATGAATCATAGCTCTCTCATTTGTGAGCTGGTTAGCAGCAGAGAATAAAGGCAGGCAGATATCCTTAACTCTGTCGAACTTGTGATGCTTCTTGTTGGTTGGGTCCACAAAGTGTTCAATTTCAGCCATAGTGAACTCTCTCACTCTCAGGAGACCTTGCTTAGGGTGAATCTCATTTCTGTAACCAAGACCAATTTGAGCAGCGGCGAAGGGCATTCTACCATTGTTGAATTCAATCAAGCGTCTGAAGTTGATAAAGATACCCTAAGCAGTCTCGGGTCTCAAGAAGCCTCTAAGTTGACCAGTGGGACCAATCATAGTCTCAAACATAAGGTTGAAGGGCATAGCTTCAGTGAGGTCGTTACCTGTATCTGGAGACTTGATGTTGAACTCCTTGATAGCCTCGTTGAGTGCCTCAGCTTTCATTGAACCAGCATCAGCTGCAACTCTATTGAGTCTATCTTTCTGCTCTTGCTTGAGACCCTTGCCCTTAGCTAGTGCCTTTTCACAATAGTCCTCAATAAGCTTGTCTGCTCTGTGGCAAGTGCCATTCTTCACATCCTTGACCATGAAATCTGCGAACTTTTCAACGTGACCCTACACAATAACGAGTTAAAGTCACTGCAATAGTCATATGAAGAATTATTGTTCCCGTTTCTAAGGTAACTTGAATATGTGTCTCCCTGGGGATACATATATCTTTACTTTTCTGCCTGATTCTGCTTGCGATATTAACTTACTGATGTTTTCAGAACCTCGTCGAGAGTCAAGTTTGAGCAAGTCACTTCGAGCATATCGTCCTCGAGCACGAAGTGTTGTCTCCATTCTCTTTAAATGAAAATCCTCTTTCACATATGAATCAAGCAAGAATGGAACTTTTATGCAAATTTTGATTGCTGTTCTACGTTGCTCTTGAGCTGAGAGCCGAGTGGGCCATAGTCGTAGAGACCAGCGACACCACCATAGATTTCAAAGCTGGGGACGTAGAAGAACTTCCTCTTGAGTAGATCCTCGCATTTGACACGTTGGTACTTCTTGACGTAGTCCACTACATCTGTATTAGTAGCCTTCTTCTTTTGAGCCTATAATAAATATGGTCATTAAGATAAAGTTCAATCTTTCAAGGTCATTATCTGCATCTTAGATTCCTCTTGAAGGGTCAATGAAGATGCTGAGTATAGTTTGTACTTACAGGTTCGACCATATTGGTATTGGGGTTATTGGGATTAGTAGTAGTTTATTAATGAAATTAATAGTTAACTTATTAAACCATCTGCCCTTTAACCCTCAATTAAAGATTCCGCAGCCAATTAAATTTCTAGGAGCCAACTTACTAAGTGAATTAAGCAAATTTCTAAGAGCTCAAAGAGCAAGAGAAAATTTTGTGTCTTAAGAACTAATGCTAAGATAAATCTAAGCCTTTGCGAATGGTTTGCATTTATTATTCATCAAGATTTAAATGAAAAATAGTGTGAACTAAAATTATGCTTTAATATAGACTATGCTAGATAGTTATAAAATTAATTTAGGCTTATAAATTTGTCAAAATAGAGAGATGTCACCTCTAGGTGAAATTCTGAGCGATACTCCTTTAAATTAGAAGAATTTCTCTATATTAATTTAAAATTATCTTTGTATACCTCTTGCTCTATCACATAAGTTGCATTTCAAAATAAGATTATGAACTTCTATTTAATTTAAAGCAATTAACTTCGATCCAGTATATTATAATTTATTTAATGATTCGACTAAAATTTCACCAATATTATAAGCAAGGTAAGAGCATTTCATTTTCTATGGCCTTGATTTTCTTCTACTCTAAGGATATTCTATCAAGATTAGCTGTCAAATCTGATTAAATAAAAATTCAATTACTGCTTGGCTAAGTTTATTATCTCTTCTTAATCATCTCTTCTACCTGAACAAACATCAAAATTATAATTGTGGCAGAACTCAAATCAAACATACTGTATTTTTAAACATGCTCTTAATGCTTTCAATCTCTTGATGGTTTATCTAAGGATGCCAAATGTCGAACAAAAGCAACACTCTTTCACTACTCTCACTTAGATTGCAAGCTTCATGCTCATAGCTGTCATCGAAGATAGTCATTTTGCCCTCAGTCCAAGGTCTTGCATCTCCAGCTACACTCAAGAAAGCCTCTGGAGGAACTATCAAAGGGAAATGGCAACGCAACTTCAGGTTTGTTGCGCCATAGTGCGGAGCTATCTTTGTCCCTGGACTCATAGTGGAAAAGAATGAATAGCTGAAGGGCGTTCCACTCATGAGTTGATGTCCACTAGAAGGAATTGATTCTTCAAAGAGCTGAAGGGTTGTTGGACAGTACTTTTTGAACTTATCTCGGTTAATTATCTTGCCCTTGCTAACAAGACTCATCCAGGACCAGCCTCCGTTATTTAAAGTGTGCTCATTTTAAAATCGATAAACATTGATAAAATATGAAGGTAACTAATTTTGAACCTTGGTGTAGTCATCCTAATCTCCATAAGCTTTTTTCAAGGCAAGGTACTCATCCCTTACTCTTTCAAAGTTATTTTCAAAGTCTTTCACGAATCCAAATTTAAACTGCTCTGATGAGGAATGCACTTTATCTTGCTCCTCTGTCTCAGAAGTTTGCTCCTGTCTCGACTTACTGTTTTCATAGCTGGTATTATAGTAGGGTTAAGTATTGAGACCAGGAAGGAAAAACAGTGAAGGGTTTGGCCTTGGATGAGTGTTAGTTCGCAGCAGTTGTCTTGCAAACAGCTTTGAAGGCTATACAACCGCACTACTACTGGCCATTAATTTTTAAGTAAAGTTTTTAAAATATGCCTTACCTCAATTTAGCAATATCTTTTACAAGCTTTTTCCTAAAATCTTTCCCTTTATATACCTAAACCTTTGTTGGTTGATGAATCTGAGTGAATGATGATGTATGATGGATATGATGATAATAGCGTTAATATAGTTATTAATATTTGACAGCAGCAGCAGCAATTAGCCTAATGGTCGACGCAAACGCAATTCCTGAGAAGCAGTGGGGTGCCATGGTCCAAAAGGGCGGTGGCTTCAAAATTGAGGAGATTCCAGTTCCTCAACCAGGCCCTGGTCAGGTGCTAGTTAAGATCGAGTGCGCTCCTCTTAACCCCAGTGACATCTATTTCCTCCAAGGCATGTATGAGAAACTGAACGAGCTAATCAATTTGATTACTTTCATTTGATTCTGAAATTTAATGTGGAGCCTGGCGATGAAAAGCTGAAATTGCCAATGGTTCCCGGCTGGGAAGGTGCAGGTACCGTGGTGGCATCAGGTGGTGGTCTCATGGCCTGGAGAATTCTTGGAAAGAGAGTTGCTGTTTCCAAGATGGAAGAACCCCATGGAATACTCAGCGTTGGAGGAGCCTTTCAACAGTACATTTAAAATATAAAAAGTTAAATATCCTTGATGCTGATATATGCATATGCAATTACATGGTAACTTCACCATTCCAGTGCATGCCTCTCCCAGATGACGTATCTTTCGAAGTAGGTGCGATGCATTTCGTCAACCCCCTGACAGCAATTGGCCTTCTCGACAGAGCAAAGCAGTACAAAGCTCAAGCTTTTAAATTCAAAGTAAGATTTAAAATTGATCATAAACTCTGCTTTCTTAGTTTTTAGCTATATAATTTTAAGCAGTTGTTCAGACTGCTGCTGCTTCTCAACTTGGAAGAATGATCAACAGACTAGCTATGGATTATAAAATTCCTGTCATCAACATCGTCAGAAGAGAAGAGTATAAAAATACATTAAAGAGCGCAATGTTATTATCTTTCTTCCTATTATTCTTATAAGCTAAGCTACTTAGCGACATGGGATGCGAACACATCCTTAATCAAACTGAGCCAGATTTCTTTGACAAGTTGAAGGAGCTTGCCAAGAAATTGAGAGCTACCGTTTGCTTCGAAGCCATAGCTGGCAACTTCACTGGTCAATTGATGTCCAAGCTTCCCTTCCGCTCTAGATGCATCCTATATGGTTACCTTAGTGAGCAGCCAGTAGGAGATATCGAGAATCACTCTCTTACTTAACTTTAGCTTATTTATCGAGGCTCTATCCTTGATTGGTCTTGACCAGAAACTTGAACCCTTCCTCTTGTAAGTGTGGCTTAAGGAGAAGTCACTGTGGTCACTCTCTGGAATCGTGGGTCAGTGCCAGAAGCTGATGCGCAACAAGACTCTCCAGTCTGAAGTTGCAAGACGCATCTCCCTCTTCGAGATGGAGTCAGCCATTCCCGAGTACAAGGCAAACATGACTCAGGGTAAATATTTAGTCTACCCTCAAGAGAAGGCAAAGGTTAACACTGTTACTCCTACTACTCAGTCTGCTAGTGAAGCAATCAACGCAGCTGTTTCAGAACAGAATGATAAATATATCCTAGTTTAAGATATCGAGTATTAGGTTTAAATTATTTAATGAAGAGGGTGGTCTCCTTGAAGAAAACAAAAATGAATGATGATTAGAATTAAATTGAGAAGATAAGTCAATGAACCAATCATAATAATATTCTCTATATTTGATTTATACTTACATACTTATGAACCAGAGAGTTCAGTATCAATAATGGAAAGTGATTAAGTTATTTCATACCAAGTTCATTTCAACACACTCTTATTTCACTCCACCTATCTTTGAGTAAAGGATCGAGTTTAAATCATATAGTGTTCATCTAAATAATTCTTCATAGGCACTTCGTAATTAGCTTTCATTAACTCTGTATTCACTTTAAGTACTTCGTTATCTGTGAGGTCTGAGATTTTCGAGGGCCTGCCATTCTATTTACATGTCCATTGCCGCTTGCTCCTCCCACATTAGGCATGGAATACTTCTTGCTTCCAACTGCACTATAACTTTGTGCACCTCTCCCTTCACCTTAATGAGAGTATTGATTCTATTAAGAGTACATGCTAGAAGGAGAGCCTAGCTCATTCAAAGGATTGAAGTTGTGACTGCTTGGTGAGGTTGGAATCTCCATCTACTATTAGTGTTGAAGCAGCTCTGAGGGAGAGACAGGGTAGAAATTGAGCTACTGTGGAGTGCTATTAGTCTGTGACAGCCTCAAGAAATGCTAAGAGGATTGGCTTGCTTACTAGTTTTAGCCTTTCTACATTGATTGCTAGCCTTTGTTTTCTTCAAAGATGTTTACGTTGTTTATGAAATTGATGTTAGAGAAATTGTAATTGAGCACAGGAGGAACTTGCTAGATGGAAGTTGTATTCACAGTAGCTGATTAAGAATTTGAGGCATTAGTAGTAGCCATTTAAGGGAAATTGGTTGGCAGTGCTCCCATGCTATAAGCAGTTGGAGACGCTATTCTTTGTGTGTGAGGTTACACGTGTAAGATTTGCGAGCTAGTATTTTGACTTTGAAGGTTAGTTAAGATCTAGTTCTTTAACAGATTATTTATTCCACAACAGGTTAATGATAAAAGATAAAATATTTTAGATGCTACCTTTGAGATTTTGAGGAGAGGGGTCTTTCACCACTACCAATATTGCTGCTATGGCCAGATTTTTGGAGCTTTAGTTTCACTTTCTTAGGATTGCTTACACCTGACCTAGTCATCTAACTCAAGATGTCGTCTATGGGCAGCTACTCTAGACTTTTGTACTTAGTTAAACCAACAACTTGCCCCTAATTGTCATTCTCAATGTTAGATTCTCTAATAATTGAACATCTTTGAAAATTTAGATGGTGATCTTGAGGATTGTCTGAAAGTCCTTTGAGGATTCTGATAGTGCATTTGGATTTGATTTGCACCCGCTAAGCTCTTAGCCTTTTGATTATGTGCTACTGGAGTGCTACCCCTTTGCTGTGAACTTTAATGCTTAGAGTTATTATGAGACTAGCCCTGAGAAGATACGATATTACCACCGATGTTCCTAGAAGATTTTGAATGATTAAGGTTGGCAGGATGAACATTAGCTTAGTGGTGAGAGCTGGCAGATGACTGAGACACTTTGGACATCTTGAGTTTCTTCTCAATCATTTAAGTCTTGGGAGATTTTTGCTCTCCAATCAATAAAGTTTGCTACTAAGAAAATACAAGAAGTGAAGATTTCTGATAAAAATTAAGAACCAAGTTAAGTTGCAGCGAGAGGGAACTTCTTCTTATTAGGGAACACGAATATTTTCTTGGCTCCTGGCCCAAAGGCACCTTGACCTGTAATTGACATATTTGTAGGACTTTAACCCATGCCAACTATAGAGTTAACTTATTTACTTTGCATCATTTAGTTGTTTGGCTTTAGAGCGTTCTCTAATGGTGAAGTCTTCTTCAGTATCTTAAATATAGATTGCATATGAAGTATATAAGACATTTTTAAACCTACTCGATTATCTGTGAACTTATCTTTGATAGATTTTAACCTTGACCTCCTCCAGAATTCAAAAAGTTTGTAGGAGATTAATTCTTTTATCTCTGCGATGATAGCTAACTAAGATGACTCGCGCTTGCCACTAAATTGCTGCCTCTTTGGGGCATACGCTAATTTGTGGAGCCTTCAGCATTTTGCTAGTTTAGATTTTGCAACCCTAATAGTAGAGCATTTCGAGGTGACATAGGCCTCGATTTGACACTCTAACCATTTATTATGGAGGAATTCTGTGATCCTAAGACAGAACTTTGCTATGGTCTATTAAAAATTATTCCTCCTTAGTTCTACTGTAAAAGCTGTTACTGTTAAATGTTGCTAAAATTAGAAGGGAGCTGCTTTATATTGTAACTGAGAGACATATTCTCAGGTGAGGAACCAGTTGTCATTCTCCGAGTTTAAGGATTTGATTCGCCTTTGTAAATAAAAGGCTAGTCGTTTTAAGCAGCGCTATTCTATTACTACTATTGAGTGTTCATTTGTGCAATGTTTGAAAGGTACTATTAAGGTCTTTGCTATTAGCACATTTGAATTTACTGATTGTCTTAATCTTTAGGTATGACCTTGTGAGATTGCCTTGCTTAATTTTGAAAATTAGTTGTAAGACGCTTTGATGTAAGGAACGCTGAAACTTTCTAATCTATAGAAGAACCTCCATGCGAGTCATTTGTCATATTTGAAGGTGATTAGTTGCTGTCCCTATTGATGGCAGTGCCTCCCTAGATAGTTTGGAAAAAGTTCATATTTTGCTATTACTACTACTGTTATTACTTCGCATATTGCTAGTTCATTCCAAGATTCTTCATTGAGTTAGTGGTAACTAAGATCTAATTTTGCACTGTGTTGCTCTATCTTAGCTGATTACGACTAGTTTGCTGAGATTTTCTCCTCTTTTCGCTATCTAAGAGGGCTCCTCCCTCATCTTTTTCTTGCTTTCCTAGAAGAACTATGTTGCCGTTCATTGATGGACGAGCTGTCTATTAGCCATTTGCGAAAGGCTGAGTTCCTTAATTAAGCTTTTGGATATTAACTTTACTTGCTTGACTCACTCCAGTGGATGATTTCTTTGACTTCTGCAAAAAATTTTCAATCTGCTACTTTATCTCTTTCATGGCTTCATGGTCATCTCCTATGCTCCTCGAATTATTCCCCTCAGTTGACTGCTTACTAGTACCTTGAATTGTGGAATAACCGGCTCCAATCCCTATTGACTACTCTTTAGAGCTTATCATGAGCTATTCTTCAGCCTCCTTTCTTTTCTTAGTTTACTCCTCTTCTAACTTTTTTAATCTAAGGGCTTCAAGTTTGGGATTCAAATGATGCTTCTTGTAAGAGTTTATTATATGATTCACAAGAGGGCAATCTTCAGGCAGAAATAAGCAAGCTGTGTGAAGACTCTTTGCATGCCACATTTCAGAATCCTTCTTTGAAACATCTGCAGACTCCTTTTGACTTAAGAAACGCAGTTCAGTTCCAACACAGAAGAATGAAACTACGAATAGGATTATCTTCTCTAGCATTGCGTCCTTATTTAGCTCGTGAGTTTTATCTAACTTTGCAGCTAGCTCATCTGTATTCATGGGGGTAAGGTGCATTACGTTTCCTATGTTTAAGTTGAAGATCCAGTCATCTTGATGCTTGATTCCCAAAATATTCCTCACATTCTATTTGAACTTGTGATTGAATTTGAGAAGATTTATCTCCGTGTCATCATGAAAAGAGATCTTAACATCTAAATCAATCATGGGTATATTTTAAGATCTTGAGTGCTGCATGCTTTTGCCTTTCTCTCTTACTATTTTGAGGAAAGAGTTTTTGTCTTTCCCTCTCCTTCGATTTGCAAATAGGATTGAATTCTTAGATGATTCGCTAGAATTCATTTATAGTTGGCTGGACTTTGAAGATGATATTCTCTAAAACCTTTGTCTTTTCCTCAACGTAATATGCTTTGTTAGCTGGATTATTAGAAGTATTTGATGCAACTGATGTTGTTGTGTGAAAATGCAAGATTCATTAAAATAAACAAATAGTATATAGCATTTATGATGTTCTGCAAATGCTTTTTGTTGAACTGATCTTTGTCATTTCTGCTATTTTAGCTTTGTCCTTGCATCCCATTGAGATTTATCTTTCCTAAGTTTACTTATTCATCCTTCTCTATTGCGTTTTTGGCTTCTTCTTTATCCTCTTTTAGATTTAAATTAGTCAACTGCACAGTTGCACCTTGCTTCTAATTCTAAAGCTTCTAGAGTTTCAAGTTGAAGGTGTGGATACGCTCTAGTGAACCATCAGCACTACTGGCTCTTCTAATATTCACTCTCGTTGCTGAATTCTATGATTCAGAGCTTCTGTTATAAAAAGGGCTTAAATGTATGAATATAGAAGATTTGTTGCAAACAGAATTGTTTCTAGTTGACGAGGCGAAATAATTATTGACCTGAACTTATTGCGGGAGGTGAGTCGCTTATGACTAGATGGATCTTTGTTGAAATGACTACTAGGATATGTTATTGTGTACAATTAAATTATAAAGAAGGTATTATTGTTGATCTAATTGGCAGAGGAGTTCTTAGCCCCATACGGACTAAGATTACTTCCACCATTTTGACACTCATTATCTTCATCTATAGATTACGCACCCGAGACTGCGCTGCTTCTCCTCTGCTTGGATTTCATAAATTTGCATTCAATTTAGGATTTCGATAATTAAAATTACGAATCAGTTTAGCCTGCTGCTCCCTCTTCTTGTTGATTTCTTGAACGAAGAGTTGGCAAAGCTCGTAGGCTTTATTCATTAGCAAGACCGCATATGCAGCTGCCTTGTCTCCAAAGACAGAAGCCTCCTCATGCTTATTAAGTTGAGAGAGCACGGCACACACTTGCAAGTGGAATTTACACTGGTACCTATACTTATGAAGGAGATTGCCCAGAATCATCTCTTGATCCTAAATTAGAAAATAAATACCCACAATGTATATCAATCCACAGATTCCTAGTTCTAAGAGTTGACTGATAGCTAAGGATGAGAGATTGAGCGCTCAGTGAAAGAGAAGTTAGTTTTCTCTTTGATGCTCTTAATCTTAGTATCTAGGGATTCTATAGCTTCTTAGAGAGTTTTGATGCACTAATCTATCATGCCCATGCGTTAGTAGCAGCACGATATGTTGTACTTAAGTACCGCAAGATAGTTATCATCAAGTCCACTTCCTATTCCACTTGCCTCTCCGAAATAATTTCATTAAATATGAGAAGATCATTAGAAAGTTCTGGCTGAAGATTGCTTGGTATTTCGAGAAGACTAATTAGTTGGTGAAATAATTTGAGTAGAGTCTGTCTACGATTATGACAATGTTTGCTGTTTGTGTTGAGTGAAGATAGTTTCTGCTACTTTGAATTCTCTAAGAGCTTCCTCAACTCGATCTGAGTTCATAAAAGCCAATCCGCTTTCTAACTGCTCGATAACTTTCTTTGTTAAGGCTTAGTCTCGAGAAGAAGACAAGCCAGTGCCTGCTAAAGCTGGAATTTCGATAGGAGTGTTTGAATAATCCGAATGCATCCTTCTGTGCAGGTGGTCAACTTAAATTTATGAAGCAATGTTATATTCAACCTGCTATAAATTGCTATCTTGCGCAAAAGTTTAATTACAATGAAGTGAAGGAAAAAACTTATAGCAGTAGTAGGATTGACTTTCTTGATTTGAACATCTATGTCTAAGCTTTCTTAAAATTCCGAACTTAGCATGACTGGACTTAAAAGTGCTGGAGCTTCTTATTCTATTCCCTCTAAGCCAAGGTTATCTAAGAAATCATCGTCTATGACGAACTTCTATATGTCATTTCAAGATTATATGAAATTAGAATATCATTGAGTAAGAGCTGCGAAGGAGGTGAGGGATTTTAATTATTACTTTGAGCGAGAGTTGTCTTGCCTTTTTAAAAATCTTCTGCACCATTTTTCTGCAACCAAAATTTACTTGCCGGAACCTGACCTGTCTTCTCTTATTGCTAAGCTCTCTATGTCTCTCCATACTCTAATAAATTTCAAACACTATGATTATTTGAATGATACTGTTGTTTGGAATTGATTGTATTTGGGTCCTATTTGTGCGAATGTTTGACGAAGTCTATTGGGCTTTTTTGATTAACTCGAATAAATTCCTCGCCATTTTATGTGCTGGAGACTTTAGCAGATGCCCCTCCACTGTTCTTAACCAGCTATATATTTATCTCAAATATGACTTATTCATAAACACACACTTAGTGTTGTTTTATCTTTGATTAGCTGTCTATTCCTTTGCCTATTTAATCCCTCTTGGCAAGAGAAAACTCCTTTTCATTCTATTTCTTTAAAGATCTCGACTTCATATCAGAGCTGTGTGGAAATATTATAATTCAATATTTTAAGATTGGTGGATCTTATTGCTACTATAAATTATTCTATATAGACCTCTCATTGGAATTATTTTAAACTTTGTAATTTTATTGCTACATCTGTTGTGTTGATGAATAACTAGAGTTGTATGTCTTGTAGGTAGGATCTTTATTTGTAGCTCCATCATTCCTATGCTCAATCTAGTTTGTAAAGTTATTGAAGGATTAGTATAATCCGGAAACAAAAAGATAATGATAGGATGGAGGTAGCTCTTAGTTAGTGTGGCTGTAGGGATTTTATGCGTTGATACTTGCAAGTAATCTTGGCTGGGACGAGCCTCCTTGAATTCCAGTGCTACCGCTGTTTGCACTGTTATATCCTCAAATGAAACTTTGATAAAATCAATTCAACAGCAATTAATCTGTAATTGGGCGATAATTAACTAGATTCATATTTTAATTCTAAGCTTGGTGTCATTATTTAAATGCATTATCATTTATTGCTATTATTCATTTGTCTCTTTTAAATTTTGTAAATTGCAATTAAGTTAGTTTAAAATAGAATCAATTAAAGAACTATACTGTTTTCAAAGAGAACCATCCTTTCCATTATTAAATAGAGATCCTAGCTTTGATTGAGTTTTGGCTCCCCTGCTTTTATTGTCTTGATCACCTACTTAACTCAAAGTATTATTTTAATTAAATAATTTATTAAGTCTTTGTTTGATAAGCTTAAAGAGGTTAAGAAATCAAAGGTCGTGGATTGCTTTAGATATCATCAATCGTATTCCTGAGATTAGAGTCATACCGGGTTACTGAATTTATCATGCCCCCACCGATATGTATATCTTAAATAATTTCTTTGTTATCTTCAACCAACTTATTTAAGTTTCCATAATTATTAGTTTACAGTAAATTAAATTACTATTATGAATAATTGTTGCGACCTCTCCTCTGTGGCTATTCTGATAATCCTCGCTTCGATGATAGGCTTTTTATCTGCTGGCTTTAATTGGAAAAAGTTGCTTTCTAGCAAGACATATTTGCGGATGATGCTGATGTATCCTCGCCAGATAAAAGCTTCTTCAAGAACTCATGCCTCTCATTCAACAAAAAAATAAACCCCCACAACTAATTTATCTTGTTTATGAGGAAAGAGAAAGAGAAAAATGAAAAATATTTTAGATTGTCTCTTTAGATATTGGTATACATTTCACCCTACTTTTTATACATTAAAGTGCTGTCTCTCTTTTGCTGTTTATTCATTTCCAGCATAGCCTTTGGAGAAGTGAACTAACTTGTCTAAAGAATAAACCAATTCATTAAAACTATCAATAAACGTTTTGAAGTCTGCATGTATCCATTTTAGATTTTAGTGCTATCATTAATCAAAGCATACTATGAACTATTAAAAAACCTATATCATAATAGTCAGGTGATTTCTCTTTTTAATAGATGCTTCCAAGATACCCTCTATCCTTGATTCTGTCAAACTTAAGTACCATCTTACTGAGCTTGTTAAGGATTCTGTCTTTGACTGTCGTGTCGTAAAACTGCTGATTCGAAACAACTGTAGATAAGTCCTTGCGCTCATCCCCTCCCTTCAGGATTAGATTTTCATCCCTTGGACAAGCTAAACCCAGGCTATAGTTTATGGGCTTTAGCTTGGAGGATAGAATAGAGTTTCCTAGAGTATTGAATTGATTGAGCAAATAATAAAAATGCTTATTCTTAAAATAGAACTTAATTAATGTGCATTTCAGGAGAAGGGTCCAACCTATTTTCATTAGGTGGATCATTAGGTGACACAAAACTTTTACGAGGCATGGTTTTAAACAAGTCTCTTGTCTTTACTCTTGGTTACTGAGCCTTGAGATATTCTAAATCATCTTTAACAAGTTCCTTTTCTGGGAATTGGTTTATCAATCCATATTTCTCTGCTATCTGGTAATGATCGAACTAAAAGTTATATTTCTTACTCTAGCTTTGTGTAATTAATGTTACAAATAAATGGGGTATTCTTATGTAGATGTAGTAGCAAGAGAGTTAGCTTTTCTATGGTTAAAAGTACCAAGCCTCTTTTGAGATAAGTCTCGATTTAAGTCCATATTCAAAGGACCTTGCCCAGAAGAAGGATTTTGATGTGTATGATTATTAAGATTCATACTGCTGTGCTCAGGAACAGCTCTATCTACACTCTGGTTTCTTAAATTTCTTAGCCGTCTCTTTTTAGCATCAATTTTATGTGAATTCAGAGATTCGACTGGCTATGATTAGGGTGGTTATTAGCTTGTTTATTGCTTGTTTGGAGACAGATTAGAAGGCAGATTTTCATAAGGATTATGGCTTTTCAAAGCGCTCTAGTTAAAAGAATGCAGCTTCGTGGTTCCATCAAATTATGAGTTCTAAGCTGAGAACATATAACTTCTGTTAACGGATTCATTCACAGAGTTTCGGGGTTTCTCAAGCGTTTTCATGATTCTATTGCATACTTAAATAAGTTCTAATACATATAATTTTAAATTATTTATACCTCTTTCTTATTAAACTGGTCTATCTTAATTTAGAGAGATTATTTAGCCTCTTTCCCTCTTTAGGGAAAATTTTCACCATAAATGGGGCCTACCACTCGCCTAAATTTCGAGCATTAAATTTATTCATATCTTACTTTTCAACTATCTCAAATTTAGGGTTGTAGTTTCCTAACTTTGGTCGTTCTCTTTTTAACCCATGCACTTTATAATAGTGCTCTCTTGAAACTCCCTTTTCGAATACAGAATTAACATTTTATAATATTTTGCTTATAAGCTTAAAGTTTTATATATTGAATTAAGTTTGAATCCATCTGCTACTTAATTATCCTCTAGTGCTTAGGAAGCAACCTTCTCTGCTTCTACTTTATCCTTTAGAGACTCTTTTGGCTTCTTGATCTCAGGATTGTCTCTCAAGTTACTAGGTGAGAAAGTGCCTCCTTTATTTGCTGCTCGCTCCTCTATAAGCAGATTAAATTTTCCAAGTTATATCTCACTTGATATTTGAGAATTAATTTAATCAACAAAGAAAAAATAGTTATTTTCTTTATATAAATGAGCTCTATTTAACATTTGCTTTTGCTATTTAAAAGACATGGGTTGCGAAGCGGACGACCGCTGACTAGGAAGCAGAAAAGCATTCTAAGTCATTTTCTGCTAATCCATCAGAAGTTTGTGTTGCGTCTCTAAG
>JAJKFJ010007726.1:0-16228 GCA_027382625.1 Tetmemena sp. SeJ-2015
GAAACCTGACAAGTTTACATTAGGAGTTTTCTCTGTGGGCAAAATATTTGGCTGGATCTAATTAGTGCTCTTGGGAATATACGATCTCACCATTTACCTGTATTTTACCCTTTACCCCGTTTCTGATCCAGTTGACAACAACAACAACAACAATAACGACGACGACTTGAGCTTCTTCAGCTAAATCAGCTTTATTAAATTTATTGTATTAATAAAGCTGCAAATTTAATGTGTTGAGAAGTTAAAAATATTTAAATATTTAGATGTAATCTGAGTTAATATTCATATCCGTGCCAAATCTTTAAGTAGCAAGATGAGTAGTAATTCTTTGCTTCAAAGTTACTTTAAATAATGGATTCTGATACCTATTTTTGATAAATCTACCTGAAATTTCGAACTGCTTGTCTTTGAGCTAGATATATAATCCGAATTTGTGACACTCCAGAGTGCATTATGGCAAATTAAAATACATAAAAGCATTCTCAAATGAAATCTCTCGCGAACTGCCAAATGACCTCACAAAAATTTTCTTACATTTCCCAATACTATGTCCTTTGATAATTTTGAGCCTTTATTTTTTTCTTTAGAGAGGGATCTATAAAATGTTCTCACAAGATTTCAAAGTTCAGTATAACTCTTGCATCTCATAATTAAGCATCTACCTCAATTACCGATGGATTAGCGTATTTTAAATTCTTTAGAGAGGTCTCACAAAGCAAATAAATCTCCTCGCTTGCTTAAAGTCCATTATGATGCAGACGGAGGTGCACTATTTTATCTTTCTAATTTAATATTCTTATTATTTAATTTACATTAATTAATCTTGCTAAATCTTAATAAAACTAACTTCATTTATGTTAACTTCTTTATAATTTATTAATCAATAAAATATTTTAGATTTAATGCATTTAATTCTAAAATATGCCCTTCTATACTATATTATAAAATCGTTTATTTTTTCATTCTAAATTTTATTCTTAATTTGTAAATTAGGAGGACCTCTTAATGAAAAATAATTTGCTCCTAAAATAAATAAAAAAATTAGAGAAATGTATAGCACACTCATTTAACATCTAGAAAAGTAAAAGTAATTTTTTAAGAGTTAGATAGTTTTAATAAGAAGTCTAAATTAATAAATAATGCGAGTTAATTTTAACAGAAATTTAATTTTTTAATAAAGAATTAAATTTTATAATTTTAATGTATTAAAGTATATTATGTGAAATAATTTAATTGAAAATAAGAAAACATATAAAGTGTAATTAATTTATTTAAAAATGATCTAGAGTGGCTTTGATGCGAATTATTATTATAGTTGATTAATTAAATTGTGGCTAAATTTAATTTAAATCAGGAATTATTAAAATGTACACAATGTTTGGTCTAAAATTAAAAAATATTTCCATATAAATAGATAATGGAGCTATCTAATAACAAATAAGAAAGATGAAGAACATCAATAACTGAAAGTATCATTTGCTCTGTGATGTTATGAACGGTGTCTATCATCTAGTTTCTATTGATTATTCATGCATTCATTTTAATAATTCCTGATTTAAATTATATTTATCTACAATATAAATTTAAACAAACACACATAAAAGTAATTCTAGACCCAGAAAGCATACACTAATTAAACTTTCTACTACTTATTATGGGATGAATATGAATTAGTGATCGCTGATTTTATTTTTACAAATACAAGAAAATTCATTTGTAGTGTACTGGACAGGGATTTGCTTTTAAGCACTTGCATTTCCATTTAGAAAACCATCAATCTTATTTAGGGTTTCTTCCTTGCTCTCCTTCAAGTTTTGCTTTATTTAAGTTCTAGTATCTTTCAATTCATTTACTCTATAAGTACTTTGTAAAATATAGTGTATGGCTTACCTTTTTCACGACTTTGTTTTATTATTTGATACTTGATAGAAAAGCATTTGCAAATCTCTCTCTAAAAGACATTTTTTTTTAAAGCTGAACTTAAGTTTCATCTCTAGCTGTGATAGTATCAATAAGGTTTTAGAAGGCTATATGATAATAAGGATGAGTTTAAATTATGCGCTAAACTTATTTAGAATCCACATAAAATATATAAGTGAAAAAAGGTTTACTTACAATGGATGTTGAAATCACAATCACGGAGACACTAAGATAGCGCGGTGGTCCTTTTCTAAGCTTCAGTCCTGACTCTCATTTTCTTTAATTAATTTATGAAAATTTTATTTAATATTACCTTAATATATTCTGCTGTCTCTTGCTCTGTAATTCAATTTATTTGTAAATATCAGACTTCAATCATCTAATCATATTCATCCCATATTTACCATTATATTATTTCATATAATAAAAGCTTCCAAAGCTTAGATCGTGGAAATTTTCTACAGAGTATTCTTGTGCATATATTTAAAAATAATATTTAATTTAACAGAAGAGTGAAATATTTAAATTCAAATTTTAATCACTTTTTATAGATTTTAAAAATTATCCATTAACATGAATTATGTACCCGAAAAATATTTACTTTTTTTGTGGTTGTTACTGAGTATGTGCCAGCTATCTCTACTTTATAGAATTCAATTATATTTTTTAATCTACCTACGATTACCTTATTTAACTAGCTAATTGAGGCATTAAATTCATAACTGCCAAAGATTCATCACTTGAGTGAAGTATATTCAAAAACATTTTATAATTAAGCTTTTAAATTTATCATATTTAATAAACTGTATTTCATTAATCTTAATTTCACCAAATATTTGTACATCATGGAATTAAATAACTGTATCGTTTCATTGCACATGTTTGATTTATAAAATCGAAATAAATTATAGTTAATCTATGACAGGTGCCTAAGATTTAAATAATAATTAGACCTTTATTATATAAAGCATGAGATTCTGAGAAACTTATATCCTCTAGTTAATTTATATAGACCACAGAAGTAAATAAAAGAATTTAAAGATGAATCCTTTATAGCTGCTGTGTGGTGCTTTAAAAATGATTAAAAATTAAATTCATATTATACGCGTAGTCATGCTTTAGCTCTTCTAAAGCGATAAAATATTTTAATTTTGAGAATTTCTCTTGAATTTAAGCACTAAAATGCAAGCATATCATTTAATCTTAAATATTGCAACATTTTATAGGTCAAATACGAATAGTTGATCGAGAATTGGTTTTTCTCGAAAAAAAACTCTAGATTATTAGCCCTTTTAGAAATCGGGGTTTGATGTAGTGTCTAAAAAATATAATTGCAGTTCTTGGACGTTTCAAAATTCCACTTTTTTTATAAGTCTCAGTCTCTTAAATTATCTTTTACCATTTTTCAAACTTCAATTTGCTCTCAACTTTATTTGACTATATCTTCTAGCTTTATCCGACTATCTTCTTAATAATCCGACAATAAATTTATTCGCATCACTTGAGGGAGGGAGGAGGGTAGGGTTTGAGAAGTTTTAGAAATGTGATAAAGGCAATGACTTCAAAGGTTGCAATTCCTCACGAATCTTATTTTCATATTGCTCTCAGGACTATAATGGGTCAGAAATTGAAATGTTAATAAAAATGAATGATATACATAGACCACCCCAATTAGCACCAATGACCACCTGATTTCGCACCATCAACCTCCCCATATCGCACCAGCTAATTAATTGTCTATTGCACTTACCCATCGCTGTAGTTTGTGTAAATCTCCTCGTTGCCGCACACTTGCATTATCTGCTCATTATATATATATATATATATATATATATATATATATATATATCCCTGGCTTGAAGTATGTATTCTAATAGCCATTCCAGTGACTGTATCTCTTGAGATTGACGGTTTTCTTTCCTCAACTTAGAATCTAATGCGATAAGCGCAATATATTTCTTGGCGCACCCATTAATGTAACCACCTTGCTCCGATGAATTTGCAATTGTGTGTGCCCAAGCTTTTGACAAGTTTTGTAGTTGAATCTATCAGAGGGATCCTTCCAGAAATATTCTAGCCGCGGTATTTAGAATTGGTCGATAAATATAGAACTCTGCTCAAAGCACTGTTATTCAAGCTCTACCATTGTTGCACGAGATAAATAAAACCCAAATACATATTAAGGGTGAATTTAATTAGTAGTTATTTAAGAGAAAAACCAATTCTCGAAAAACTATTCGTTTTTGACCTATATATAGTGTAGTTAAATAATTAAGGAATTTGAGATAAAAATAAATCAGAATTTTTAATTTAACTTTTAATTGAAAAAATCTTTGGTTTGCTCAACGTAGATTCATTAAATTTCATCGCTAAATTCTTACATATATATTAGCTTGGTTTTTATAAAAAATGCTTCTCTCTTCTTCTTATATTTCTGAATTTTTATTGATAATTCTCCTAATAATATTTTACTTATAATCCTTAGATAGATTAAGGTAAAGTCAGATATGAGTGTTATTTTATGTTTGAAAATAAATCTCTATTAAACTATCTTTGTTATAATTTGAATGGATGATTGAGAGTATTTAAATATCCACATCTTTAGAATAGTAATATATAATACTTAAGAACATTTAAAAGATAACCCCAAAATATTTGTACTAGCCTTTATAAAACAGGTCAATAACTATGTTCGAACTAGACTTGGAAGTATAAAGAAAACTTACTATAGTTTTAGCCACATTATTAAATTAAAACTAAAAAAGTTAACAATCTTGATTTGTACCAATGTTTGGTTTGAACTTGCCAAGAAGAATTGTTGGCTTTTACTTTGCGTATAGTGAGGCGAAATGAACTTAATATTTTCTAACTTAGTCCTCTATATTTTAACGAAGTTGAGTGTTTTAATTTAATAGAGGTGTGCGAGATTATGGTGAGAACAGAAGTCCTGCTAAAACACACACCACTCCATAAGTTAGATCTATCTGGTCTTAGAATAATTATTCGCTCTCCAAGGTTAAGTAGGCAATATGAAGATAATAAAAGATAAATTGGCAGAGAGTTGCATTCGAATGTTGCTTTTTCCTCAGTTTTATCTTGAAAGTGGAAGTATAGACAAATTTCTTTCACCTAATGTCATGGTTCATTTTTTAATTTAACACATAGAATCTTAGAGCCAATGAGAGTTATGAAAGGAGGAGCAGAGATGATTGAGTCCTTTATATTTTTTCAGTCCTAGTAGAGGCAGAATATCTATTGAGCGAACTCTTTGGGTTGTCGTGAGTAGGCAATGGTATGTATTTTTCAAGTTATCATATTTTGTTATTTATGCCTTGCATAATTAACCCTTAATTCTAATTACATTTATTAAATTATATTCTAGCCACTGTAGGTGAAATACGGTTTAAAATATATAGTAAAAATAAATTTTAGAAAGATTAGCATCTTTGAATTTTCATAGTGAGAATTTTAAAAAACATATTTTTATCTTCATCAAGTTAAAGTTAAATCATACATAGTAATGTTCAATTTTAAGGACAAAAAAATATGACTATAATTTCATTATAAACTCAAATTTATTTTAATTTGTGATCAAAGTGAGATTCTTAGAATGTTTTTCAAAGTGAATGATTTTTTTCCCTCTATTTTTAAATTAGAACTTAATGTTAAAGAAATGATTAAATTGATCTTGAATTTCGCTTGGATCAATTTTCCATTTTAAGAATGCTTCTACTGCTTTTAAGCTTATTCAATATATTTCTTATGAATAATTTGATTAATATTTTTTAAGAAAAAAATAGTTTAATGCAGAAGTAACTGAAATTAGCAAGATAAAAAGCAGTAAAATAATATACTCATGAATATAAGTTTAAAATCCATTTTAAGTAAAGATATAAATCAGAAAATATTTTCTAAAAGTTTCAATTTATATATATATTGGTTCGGATTAACTGTCTTATTACTTTTGCTGATATCACAAATGGATTTATCAGTTCCTTTACCTTAAAATCCGTCATTGACATTTTTGAAAAACGGATTGACTCAATGGAAATCATAATACGATATAAAAATGGATTCTAACTCTTTCCACTCCATAAAAGAGTATTACAATGTACAAGGATCATCAGGAATAGACTATGGAAATATTCTCAATTCAGTGGCCGATTTTTTATACACAGCTTATCTGGCGGTAGGAATAAATCTTACTTATTTAAATTATATTTAAAGGAATTTATAGATGAATTTAATAATGGGCGGTTTCTTTAATGGAGCTACCATTTATGCTCTTGCGAACGTAGATGGGAGACCTGACAAGTAAACTCTGGAAATTTTCTCAGTGGCGGCAGTATTGAATTGGATCGAATTGACTCTCATGGGAATATACAATCTCATCAATTTAGTGATATATACATTCTTTACTCCTTCCAATTTCAAAGGGAGCTTAATTATAAATTATCTATAAAATTTAATTTCTAAAAAGTGAAAAATATTATCTATACAATAAAATATAAGAATGAATAAAGTATTTTTATAAATTAAAAGAATACTCAATTTTCTATTTGTAATTAGTAATTAAATATCCCATTATCAGGTGAAATTTTTAAGTAATATAAATGGAATAAATATTTTAGCCAAGATTTACTATAGAATTTAATAGTTTAGAGTCATGGAAAAAATAATACAACGGCTACAGATTTAATACACTCTTATATTACAAGTACAAGTTTATTTATTGGCAACTTTATCGCAAAGAGCTTTCATCTTCAGCAATTTATAGATATTATGTATCCATCATTGTGCTAGTGATGTCTATCTTTATCAAATAACTCACATAAAAGAGGAAAATTACCTTCACCTTGTATAAACTGCTATAAGAATAATATTTCACTTAGAAATTTGTTCACTACTCTCATTTTCCAATATGCAGTTCCTATCCTTAGCTCTTTCTCATCTTTTCGCTATTTTCTCTACTCTAAAAGTCGATATCTGAGGGAAAAAAACTCTATAGATAGTGAAAATGAGACTTTCAAAATTTTAAATGTACAGATATCAAAATTTTACTTACTTATAAAATATATCTTTGGAGAGGCCTCTAGTTCAATTCTTACCCATTATTGAATTCTTTAATTAATTAAATAGTGATTTCAATCAATAAGTGCGAAAATTAAGAAGCTGTTGTATTGTTCTTTCCACTGAATCTAAACTATTAAATTCTAAAGTTTAATATTAAGCCGGAAAGCAAGTATTATTTTTCAAATTTTTTCGAAAGGTCATTCAAATTTGGTTAACATATTTTAGACATTTAAACGGATAAAAGGAGTAACCTCATATAATTATAAATAAGACATACATAGGTAAAAATAATGACAGACTGCGACCAAGCATTAACTCATAATGACTTTACAGAGTTGCGGCCTCCGATATAAATAGAAAATCTGGTGAAATAAAAATTCTTGCACCTATCAACAACCTGCAATAGTTCTCTCACTGGTATTGGTTAGAAATCATTATTTTTTAAATCTTGTCAAATTATTAAGCACTCAAAGTATGATCAATTTTCTTGAATATGTCTTTCAGCTAGTTGTTCCTGGCAAAAAGTATCAGTTTGCTATTTATTTCCGGAGAAATAAAGCTAAATAAGAGTTAATTCTAACTGTTTATTACTGATTTTTAAATTTTAGAGAATACCTAATAAAATGCACTTGATGGTTCTTATTCAGCAACGTTACTACCAGGGTCTTGGAAAATTAAGACAATCTTCATTTTATCTTTCTATTTTGAAGATATTTTGTGTTAAAATTAATTTTAACACAAAAAAAGCGCAATTAATTTTTATAACATTAAAACATTGGAATATATTAAAATTCTAAATGAATCAATTATCTCTTTTTTGATAGTGACTGGAATCTTCGAAATCTAATTTCTTCTAATATCTTCCATATTCTATATTAGATATAATTTTGTTGATTTTATGGTTTAATTTATTAAGGAATCCTTTTCTTAAATTCTCATTTCAATTAAATTTAACCTTCAATAGATATAATCAATTCAGAATAAACTCTTCACTTGAGTTTCTTTAGATTTAATTCAAAATGAATATATACAATATTTATATGACTTATTAACTACAATTTAAGCTTCGAGAACGTAGCTATGCCGAATTTTGTTTTTAGTCTTATTATTAAACATTCATAATATTATTTTTAATTTTAAATTAAAATTGGGAAATATATAGATGTCCATTATTATCTCCACATTTTATAAATTGTATAAATCTTATCTTTCCAATATATATTATATATAAATTAATATTGCGGTTCCTCTCGATATTCTGCCAACTATCTTGGCTTTACAAAAAATTATTTCTATGTTAAAGTAAATTTTATATGCTTACGATTACTTAACTAAACTCGCAAACTGAGGCAATCTCATTGAAATCAAACTAGACAAAGAGTATTTTTAGAGCTGGGCTTATTCGAAATCATTTAATTATTGCTGAGATTCTATTGGGAAATAAAATTAAGATGTAAAATAAATAGACTTAAGTTTTCACTTTAAGTATTTTAAATTCTCAAAATAAGCATGTGGACTTCTCAGAATTATCAACGAAAAGAGTTTAAATTCAAAGAGAATTTTGGATTCTAAATTTTAGCAACTAATATCTCTCTAATGAGAAGTACAATGGGGATAATTAATGAAGAAACTTAATTATAATTTAATTATATTTTGAACTAGCTGCTTATCAAAGGTGTTCTTAGCCATTTAAACTTATTAAATTTAATAGCTTTCTATTTATTGTTTCAACCATTTATCAATTTTATTAAAAGTTAAAATATACTTAGCTATCTAAGCTCTCGAATTAATACATTCTATTTCGATTAAATTTGAATTCACCAAAAAATTATTAACTTTTCTATTAAATATTTGTATCTGTTGTTGCAAATTAGAAATTAATTGTCATATCGAAAAAGATAAAATTAACAATAATGTAGTAAAAATTAATTCAACTCTCTTCAAGAGGTAAAAGTAGAAACTATTGCTTGAAGGAAATTTTAAAGTGGCTTTCTCACTCACAATTCCTCTTATTTAAAAGTCATCACTCAATTCTACTGAAATTATTATTCTTATAAACCTTATACAGATCAAATAAAGGAATATTGAGAATTACTTGAGGCAAAAATGTATTATACTATTCTCTGGGGCTTATCAAAGATATGTTAAAATATTATCACATTAATTTTAGTTTTGTCATTTTTATAATATTTTGATATTTAAACTATCATTCTTTAAATTGGAATGGAAGATTAAAAGTATTTGATTATCTTAAAAATATATATTAACATTTTTAAGAGCATTTAATGTCAAGTCTAAAATATATTAGTCTCTCTTCAGTTTAATCAAGCCATATTGAATGCTCTCCTTGTAACTATAAAAATGGACTACCATAGGTTTTGCAGGTGAAATAAGGTTTCTCAAATATATTTAAAAGGATTATAGAACTTAAAGATTTTGAATTATTTTTAAATTAATTCATTTTTGTTAAATCCTATTTCAAAATTGAAAACTCCAAAAAATGAATTAAATTTCATTGAAATGTTTTATTTATAATTTAAATTAAAATTTAGAAATATGTTATTTAAACTTAAATATCAACATTAAATATTGTTTTATATTAAAACTAAATATAAATTTTTTATAAAATAAATGGTCTTCCCTTAAATATAATTTGCCAATATTTAATCTATTTAAGTGAAATGCTTAAATTAAGAATATTACGTTTTATTATAGGGTGAATATGAATGGTGAATCGAAGGTAAGAGATACTTGAAATAAATTAACCAGTACACTTTGATTTGAATCTTGATGTTCGGATGGTTAACGCCTAGATGAGTCGTTTTTGGAAAAAAGTTGGAAACCCACAGGTAAAACTCTTTTTTTTTATTTTTTTTCTTGGCCAATATATTTAATAGCAACAGCAATAATAACAGTAGCAAAAATATTTTAAGAGATATTTAAAATGATGATGAAGATGAGGAAGATGAGGAAAATTAATTAGTGGAAGAATAGTTTGAAAAGAGGAAAAGTTTGAAAATAAATAATAAATGTTTACAAAAAGTGAAATTTAAAGCTGAAAAATATAGAGATGTCTTTATTTAATTAACCATCCGATCTTTTATACATCTCTTTTTAACAATTTCTCTAATTAATTAATGTTCTACCTAAGATAAATTTGGTAATAACAACAAGATTTATAGGGTAATAAAATATTTTAAGCTTTAATAAAGTTCAATAATTAAATTAAGCTGAATATATAAATGATCTACCTGATAAATTTGCATTTTTAAATCGGAGAAAATTTTAATATAGATGAAGACCAAAAAATATAATTTTATAGCAAATTTTCCATTTATTAATTGACAAATAAAATTATATGATAACCTAAATTGTGAGTATCTCTAAAGTGTATCCTCTAGAGAAAAAAAAGTAACAGTTAATAAATAAATTCTTTCTTCAAGATAACAATTAAAATAATGGGTTTGTAAAAAAATTAGAGCAGATACAATTAATGCAGCGTAAAGATAAAATAGGCTCGATAAAGGACGGAAAACATTGGAGAACCATTTTGCAAATCTATTGACTATGGGAATATAAAATATTTATGTCCATTTTAAACTTATTATTCAACACAAAGAATGCAGCAAGAGCGAAATTATATTCTCTTTAGTCTAAATTAAGAACCATAATATTTTTAAAATATTCAAAATTTAAACTAAAAACAGGAGATAGCATATCAGCTTAAACAAACCAAAGTCAGCTTGCTTATATTAGTATCTAAGATTGTATTTTAAAGACAAATGTATTTTCAAGTATTTTTTATTATTATAATAATCCTAAAATAGATCAGGTTTATAAAAATATGAGAATAGTTCTTATTTTTTAAAATTATAATCCATTACAAATTTAATCCTTAAAATTAATGAATGGATGATTGAGAGTATTTAAATATCCACACCTTTATAGTTGTAATAAATATATAATACTTAATTACATTAAAAGATAACTCCAAATATTTTGCCTTTATAAAATAATGACAATAACCATGATGGAATCATCCTTGGAAGTATAAAGATGGTTTGCCTTTATACTTGCCTCAGCCGGTGAAGTACGGTTAAGAAAATTAAATCATAATTTCTCGAGGATCATATAAAAACATTTTAATAAAATATTATTATAGAGTTAATAATTTCAGTAAAAATAACTTACAATAGAAATAGTAAAACAGATTATAAAACTCATTTCTTTTATTCGAGAAATGATAAGTCTCACTAGAAATCAATTTTAAATAATGGATCAAATTCTATATTTATGATTGCATAATAAAAATTAAATTAAATTTAGATTTAGATTATAAACTAAATAATCTTGTATTTATAATTTAAAGGAAGATTTTTTGATCTTTAAATTATTTGATAGATCAATTTGATTTAAATTTACAACTAAATGAAAGGAAAATAATTAAGATATACTTCAATTATTATTTTTAAACAAGGTTCTATATTCAAACGTTTTTAAAATAAATAATATGATAAAGATAATCAAGTGAGTTGAATCGCGAATAGTAGAAATAAGATCAGAAATGAGAGTCTTAATTATTAGATGAGTAGTCTTATAGTGAACAAAGGATCTTAATCAGATGTCTAATGAAATAATTACATCCTGATTGGATTTCCCTAGAAAGTTCAGTGATTAACCAATGGGGTGGCATTATTTAATTAAAACCTAAAATTATCCTATTTAATAATATTATAATCTTACCACCCACTTTTCTTTTTAAGCCAGAGAATGTTCTTCTTGCTGATATAGTTATTAAGACTCTCGTTTCTGATCTTATTTCTACTATCAGCGATTCAACTCACTTAATTATCTTTATCTCCTTAATAAATAGAAATAATCCAAATAAAGAATGTTAAAAAAGTTAAATTAAATTAACAACATTAAATACAGTGAAAATTTTATGTCATTATCCCGAAATATATTTATCTCCACACTCTAAATCTTAACATTATATTATTTAATAAAAATACTAAAATTAAATAAATTGGTTGGCTTATATTGCCTTTAGGCTTTTAGTAGAATTAATCGGATATGCTTTTTACAAAATGTTCGGTGGTTTCACATAAATTCTGACACAGACATTTTTAAAAAGCGGATTGTAAAAATGGGAATCAATAAACTAAGTCAAATTAGCATCTAACTCTTTTCTCATAAAAATGGGGAATAATTATGTGCAAGAATCATCATAATATGACTATAAAACTCTTCTCAAGTAAATAGCAGACATTTTATATTTAGCTTACTTCATCGAACTAATTCTTTTTATAATTGTGTAATTTTAAAAAGAAAATATATAGTAGTTTACCAGTGAATGGTTTCCTGAATGGACTTGCCATATCAACTCTTTTGAATACTGATTAGAAACCTGACAAGTTTACATTAGGAGTTTTCTCTGTGGGCAATTTCTTGGGCTGGATCTAATTGGTCCTCTTGGGAATATACGATCTCACCATTTACCTGTATTTTACCCTTTACCCCGATTCTGATCCAGTTGACAACAATAACAACTTTAGCAACGACAAGAGCTTCTTCGAATTAACCAGCTTTATAAAATTTATTGTAAATAAGATCAACATTTATTTTTTTGGGAAGAAAAAATATTAAAACATTTATATGTTATCTGAGTTATCATCAACATCTTATTCGGACCAAATCTGTTAAGCAACAGGACGAATAGTCACTCACTGCTTTATAATCTCTTGAATTCATTCATGATACCTCGTTGGCAACATCTCCGAGTATTTCAGAGCTGCTGGTCTTTTGGCTAGATCCAATTGGAATTGTTTTTTTATAGTTGAAGGATGAAAATAATTTATAGACCTACCTAAAAAATAATATCTCCCACGGATCGCTAAATGACTCAACATTATTTTTTCATAACTCAAAGCAATATCCCTTAGCCAAAATTGATCATAGTGCGAAGCTGCTTATTCTTAGAGAGGAGATCTATAAATTAGTGCCTGGCAGATCCAAGTTGAGGAATAGTTTTGTTCCCACACGGCTTCGGAGCTCACCATAATTCATGCACCTCAGAATTAAATATCTTCCTCAATTTCAGGAAGATTATCAGATTAGAACATCTTAAGAGAGGTCTTACACTTTAGTTGCAAAGTAATGCTAAGCAACAAATCTCCACGTTTGCTCAAAGCCCATTTAGATTAACACGAAAGCTATATATTTTACCTTTCTAATTAATTGTATGAAATAATTTAGATTCATTAATCTTGCTAAATTTTAATAAATTAACTTCATATATTTGCTATGCTTCTTGCTTAATCAATAAAATAGCTTAAATTTATTTCATCAGTGTAAATCTAAAAGATAGCCGATATTATTTATATAATATTTTATATTAATTCCATCTAAAATTTATCTTAAATAAGAAGATT
Organism: Tetmemena sp. SeJ-2015; assembly: GCA_027382625.1. Lineage (NCBI taxonomy): Eukaryota > Ciliophora > Spirotrichea > Sporadotrichida > Oxytrichidae > Tetmemena > Tetmemena sp. SeJ-2015. The sequence goes on from JAJKFJ010007726.1 coordinate 13,425, forward strand.
ATTAAATACTTTGCTCTAAAGAAAAGATATTTTTTCAAAATATTATCAATTTGAAGATAATTTTTAACTCTCATTTTAGATATATAAAAAGGAAAAAGACTTTAGGTATTTATGAGTTGGATTATTTAAAAATGATTTGAATTATAAATAAGTTAATTTTATAATATCTAATGTTATAGTATCTGCCAGCAACTCTTGATAGTCTTTAAATTTGATAATTTTATTTATTGTAAGCTATAGAAAAAATTTACTAATTCGCAGAAAATTTTACATAATTAACATTTTTTAAATAAAATATAAATTGATAATATTTTAATTAATTAAAGTAAATTATAGGAAATTATTTAATGGAAAAGAAGTAATAGAAAGTACAATGAGCGTATTTTAAAGTAAATATAGATGGCTGTCATGCGTGTTTATTTTAATTTATTAATTAAATTGTGGCTAAATTTAATTTAAATCAGGATTTATTAAAATGAACACAATATTTTGTCGAAAATTAAAAAATATTACCATATTAATACTAAATATACTTAAAACTTAATTAGTAGCACTACTAACTGTGTTTTGAACTTAATTCGTAGCAAGCATAGTAAGAGATAAATATGGAGCAATAATAAATTAGAAAGATGAAGAATATCAATTACTGATAGCATAATTTGTTCTACGATGTGATGAACGGAGTCTACTGTATCGCATCTAGTTTCTATTGATTATTCATGCATTCATTTTAATAATACCTGATTTAAATTATATTTATCCACAATATAAATTTAAACAAACAAGCATAATAGCCACTCTGGACCCGTATAATATACACTCATTATACTTTCTACTACTTCATATTTTCCATTATATTTCCTATAATAAAAGCTTCTAAAGCTTAGATCGTGCAAATCTATTGCAGAGTATTCTTGTGCATATATTTAAAAATAATATTTAATTTCACAGAAGAGTAAAATATATAAATTCAATTTTTAATCACTTTTTATAGATTTTAAAAATTATCCATTAACATGAATTATGTACCCAAAAAAATAATTAATTTTTGTAGGTGTTACCGAGTACGTGCCTACTATCTCTACTTTATAATTTTTTTTATAGTTTTAATCTACGTACGATTACCTTACTAAACTAGTTAATTGAGGCATTAAATTCATAACTGCCAAAGATTCATCGCTAGAGTGAGCTATATTCAAAAACATTATTAAGCTTTCAAACCTATCATATTTAATAAACTCTATTTTATTAATCTCAATTTCACCAAATATTTGTACATCATGGAATAAATGTCTGTATCGTTTCATTGCACATGTTTGATCTTAATTAATCTATCTTATAAAAAAATTTATAATATATCAGCACAATTTAAAATAATTTAATGTGCGTATAATTTTGCAAACATATATTACAGCTGAAAATTTATTGTGAATTAATTAAATAAATAAATTTTAGTAAATATATTGCAGGTGTCTTAGATTTAAATAATAATTACACCATTATTATATAAAGCATGAAATTCTGAGAACATTATATCCTCTAGTTAAGTTATATAGACCACAGAAGTAAATAAGAAGTCGATATAGAAGAAATTGAAAATGCATCCTTTGTAGCTTCATTCATGTGCTTTGAACAGAATTAAATATTACATTCATTTTATTTTTAATAGAATGATGAACAAGCTAATGATCATAAAAGTGAATCTGCCATTTCAACTGCTACGAAATTCCAAATTCACATATTTAATTAATTCAACAAAAACTATAAAGAATAAAAATTACTGAGTATATGAAATAATGTTAAGTAATAAGAGTTATAAAAAGGTACTCATGCTTCAGTTCTCCTAAAGTGATAAGAATACTTTAATTTTTAGCATTTATATAGAATTTAAGCACTAAAATATTTTCATATCATTTCGCCTTAAGGATTGTAAAATATTAGATAGTATGATTAAATAATTTTAAAGAATTTGATTTAACAAAAATCACTAACTTTAACTTTTAATGAATTAAAGTAAAGTAAAGAAAAGTAAAATTTAGGCAATATAAATAATAATCAATTTAAAAACCAGCACTTATTATAGTACTAGTTAGTAATTCGTATTACTATCCTATGTAATTTAATGAATTAAATTTCATTGCTAAATAATTTATTTTACATTTCGCTTTACTCATTTAAATTTTAAAGCTTAAAATAAAAAATTTATTTTGTGTTAAATATATATTTTAGATAGGTTATATATAGATGCTCGCTTATTCTTTCCCTTATATTTCTGAATTTTTTAAATTGCCAATTCTCCTAAAAGAAATTCTTATTTTCCTTCTATAAATGAAGGTAAAGTAAGAAATGAGTTTATTGAAGGATTTAAAACAAATTTCTATTAATCTATCTTTATTATAATTTGAATGGATGATTGAGAGTATTTAAATATCCACATCTTTAGAAATGTAATATATATATAATACTTAAGAGTATTTAAAAGTTAACTCCAAAATATTTGTACTTGCCTTTATAAAACAGGTCAATAATAATGTTCGGTCTAGAGTTGGAAGAATAAAAATCCATTGCTATAGTTTTAGCCACATTATTAAATTAAACTAAAAAATTAAGAAACTTAATTAATTAGAGCCAGTGTCTTATTGGAGCATGTGAAGGAGAATTGCTGGCTTTTACTTTGAGTATAGTGAGCCAAATCCTCTAAATATTTTCTAACTTTCGTAATCTACCTTTTAATGAAGTGAAGAGTTTTAATTGAGAATGTGCGAGATTATTGTGAGCCCTACGAGTACACACATCACTCCGCA
>JAJKFJ010007739.1:0-16210 GCA_027382625.1 Tetmemena sp. SeJ-2015
AGTAAGCAATAGAACAGTACAAGAGGTTTCTGCAAGTGTGCAAAGCAATTGGAGATGCTCATGGTGAAGCCTTGTCATACAACTGCATCGGAGTAGACTACATGAAGATAGGAGAGAGTGAGCCTAACTTCTATAAGGACGCAATTGAATTTCATACTAAGCACAAAGAAATTGCAGATGTTGCTGGAAAGTTTCTAGCCCACATCAATCTAGGAATCATCTACAATCATATCTTTATAGATACTTAAATAATATATTTCATTTTCTAATTTATTTTAAATTAAAGGACTTTATCAAATTAATTATATATTATTTGGATCAATTAAAGTTAACTTACTTATACTAATTTTTCTCTTTTTAAGAGATTAATTTATATCTTGAATTATAGATCTTAATAAATTCAAATTTCAAAAATGTTGGTAATGCAAATTTTTCATAAGAAATAAAAATTAATCACTGTTTAGAAATTTATTTTATCATGTAGAGCATAGAAAAATGAGAATGAAAGACTTTTGAAAATTTTAATTATTTTCTCTTTATAATAAATAAATATAGAGAATATATTGGATCAGAAAAATTAACTTATTGATCAATTTAAAATGGAATATTGGTAAGGGAGTAGAATTATCTCAAATTTAAATAAATTAGATTCCATTAGATAGGGAAATTTTACCAATTATATTTTTTTCCAAACAAAAAGAGAGAGAAAGTAATGGCTATCTCTTTAGATTAGAGAGTACGAGAATCAAATTTCACTCTAGTTTAAAATGGGAAATTGTTTCAATAAAATTCATATTATTTTTGCTTTGTCTTTCAAATAGGAATTAATTTAAGTTTTCAAATATGATAGCTTTATAACTTGCCTATCATGTTTTAATTTAATTTTAATTTATCATATAAAAAACAATTGCTAGATGAAGTATTTTGTGTTAAATAACCTTCTGATACTCTTTTAATTAAAATCTAAATTTTTATGAAAGTATTTATAGTTGTTTGTGTATTGAATAAATGAGTACTCCATTTATTTTTATAGAGTTTTTATTTTTAGGGCAAATAATTAGTTTACAGTAATCCGGATTAACTTAAAATTTGTAAAAATATTTTTTATTTGAGTGAATAACATTGGAGATCATGAAAAAGCTTCTATAAATCACCAGTTTGCATTGAGGTACGCTATTTAAATGAGCAGCGTGGCAGGTTAGTCAGTTGCAATTGGCAACCTAGGAAAGGTCGGAGGTAAAAACGTGTATCTAATTAATTGGATAATGTCTATTTTTTGTATGCTCAGATGAACTAAGAAAAGTTGCAGATGTTTGTGGAGAGATACTTAGAGCTCTCCAATGAGCTCAAGTACAGAAAGGGTGAAAGTGGTGCATATCTACAGCTGGGAGAGTTACTCACTCAGAAAGGAGACTACGATACAAGCACTAAGCATTTCTACAGAGCCATGAAAATTGCAGAGGAGACTGGAGATGGAGACATGAAGGAACATGCCAAGGTCAATTTCGGCATGGCCAACGCCTCAATGAAATGGACTAATCATGTTACTAACATCCTCCAAGGACTTCAGAAGGACCAACAACACTAGAATATGGAGGAGGAAGAGGAAGAAGAAGAGAGAATGCACGATCAGATGAAGTCAAGCCTTCCAGACATCCATAAGAAATGAATAACAGCCCCACAACAAGCCACTTTCTTATATGTAGAAAATATAATATAAAATAAAATGCAAGTTACAATGTATTCTTAGTCAATTGAGAAATTATTAATTAAAAATGAGAAACAGGTAATAAGCAAAAAACAGTGATCAAAGTCAGGGAGATTCCTGTCTCACAGATTTCATAAAGAGCTGTGACTTTTATAGAGTGATGCCGAAGGAACTTACGGAACCCACACTTTCTGGAGCTGCCAGTAAGTATATCAAAATCAGATTAAGAGAAGATTTTCAGATGCAGCTTAATTGTTTATAGTTAGTCTGTTAAATAAAATGAAAAATTTTTAATTTAAGAATTACATGATAATTGGATTGTCAATAACATTATTGGCATTATTGATGCTGCACGAGGTGTCGAGTTTCTTGAGTGTAAATATGACTAATGAGTTGGCCGTCACAAATCCAAAGTTGCACATGAACAATTAGGTAAGCCAAAATATATTCTAATTTTGTGAGATATGTTTGAATCTAAATGATTTTATAGCTGAATCTATTCATGGACATAGATTTCCATGGCACTCCTTGTGAGCTAATTACAATGTCCAAGACTGACACGATTGGAAGCGACTATAAAGACATTTTCAAAAATAGGCAAAAAGGAGCTGAAAACATCCACAAATTATCATAATATCTTAAAATATGTCCTAGACAGAATGGACAGAGCCAGAGAAGAATATATAGAGAAAGACGATGTGCAAATTGATGAAGTTATGAGCAAACTAAAGTAGGGATTGGGATGCCGAATCTAGGGTCACTTAACTATCCCAAAGACTCAAGGTTCATTTAGCATAACAACAACCAATCACAATCATAATTTAGCTAAGTAGCTCATGGAAAATGGTTATAGAGTAGATTTTTCGCACAAGATAAGACGCTTATTTTTTTAGGAGAAAGACGTATTGGACGCTTTTGAAAGAGCTATGGTGCATGATCACAGTAACCACAAGTCCTTAGAGGGAACTGTGGCTATGCACCCGCATATGGTTGGAAACATGGAAGTGGGATTTTATTCAGCTTACTTTATCGAGGTGACTCCAGTGATTGCAAGGAATGGGAACTCTGAAGAAAAGCAGACCTACATTTACACGGCCACCCATCAGAACATGATAGTTTAAGGCGGCAACCAGTTCAATTTAAAGTATGATCTTGCACCAATAAACTTAGATAAATGTTTAAGAAGATGAATTGAATGAAGATAGTTTACAGATGATCTATACTTTTGAGAGCAAAAGCTTTTACAGCTTCTTGGTAAAGATGTGTAGTCAAATTATTTAAGTCAAATAAATGTGTGCTGTAGTAGGTGGCTTTATTACTCTATCTAGCATAATCGACAGCTTAATAAGAAACAACAATTTAAATTTGATTATTTTTATTATTTTTCAATGATGCTTCCGCTGCTAAACATATTAGAATCAGCAACGTTGCTGACTGAAAATTAAAAAATTTCACTTCCAAACTATCTCCGATATGTTAAATTTCTTTTTACTTAACTTCAATAACCAACACGATGCATTAATTTGGGAGATTGTAGTATTTTATACAATTTTTTGTAAAATAATTACAATATAATAATATAATAAATTAAAATTATAAAATTAAATTAATTCAATTTTCTGTAGCAGAATTATCTCTTAAAAAAGATTAATCTAAATTTAATTTACGATATAAATTTAAAAGGCTAATATAAAAAAATACCTCACAAGAACAACTATTTTTTCTTTATAGAGAAGATGGTTTAAGTATTCTAAGCCCTAATCTATTTCTATAGTTAAGTTTGGGTTCAAAGATTAAAATATAGAAGACTCTTCTCTTTCTCACAAAGAAAGACAACAACATGACTTCGATTGCTTCTATACTTTTTCAAGATAGAGTAAAAGCCTCAAGGATTAGAAAATGAAGGTAAATTCGATTCCCTTAACATAAATATTCTTGCTATTAAGCAATTCGTACAAAATATATAATTCGCAAGCTACAATAAATTTAGCTTGTCTAATTTTTGGGATAAATAAAAATATTTTTAATGAAAGTTCTAATACCTTATTTAATTCACTAAAACGTAAGTTATAATTATATTTTCTTATATGTCAAGATTTTTATTTTTATCTTTAAAATATTCATAGATTTTATAGTTTCTTGATGACCCTTTAAAAATTTCTGAAAATAAGATTAAATGTTAAGAATAATTTTTTGCGGAAAAAAAGTATGATTGTCACTATTTTTAAGAGTTGTAAGGTTAGGAATTGAAGTAGCGTTATGGTTGTGACTCATGAAAGCTGCCAACCTTAGATGAGATTCTACCATCAAAGCTTTGGCGAGAGGGGTCTTCAGACCACTCAATGAATCTTGTGGGCTGTTAAACCTTTGCTTAATTTTATTAGGTCTATTCTTTAGTGGTGACATTGTGTCTGAAGCCCCCTATGCTGAACACACTTTTTTAGGGTTGATCTTTATCCATAAGAATAGTTCTGTTGTTTTCCTGCCTGACTGCAGCTCCCTTGCATGTTCCACTCTTCATGGGATCAGCTTAGGGAGCGTTTGAATAGTCTATCTTCATCCAGGAGGGAGTTAAAATTGAAGTCTTGGTGGAATCGCCTGCTAAACTAGAGAGCTTTTCCACTGGGAACTTCCTGCTTAAATTGTTTGGAGTAACCGTTATCCACCCTTGATTCTTACTCACCACTGAAACCATTCCATCCACTGCAAAGTCATCCATCTACTTCTGGTTCTCTAAAGAAGAAATAAATAAACATGCTAGTAAAGGTAAATTACTTACTAGGGTTGTCAAGCACTCTGAAATACTCAGGAATTTAACGCTTGTAATTGGACCCATTGGAAATGTCCTTGGTGAATACCTTCTTGTCCTAGAAATAGTCATGTTCGTCTTTCGTCACCTGCATTATCTTCTCGCAGATTTATTTGCCATAATCAAAATATAAACAACCATTTTGCTGGAATCGATTAGCGTTGAGAGTAGAAGAATATGAGCTCCTGAGAGAGGAAGAAGCTGGATTAGTTTGTTTAAGAGTTAGAAAAGAGTCTCTATCAACTTGCTTTGAGAGAGCGATACCATCGACACTCGCTCTTTGCTTGAGCTCTTCAGCAACTCGTTTTTTGTTAAGTATCCTGTTGAAAGCTAAAGAATTTTAACTGAGATCATCTTTCGTGATGCTTGTATTGAAATCTATTGTCTGTAAGTTATTTTAGGTGTGTTGAGAGTTTGTTGAGGCAAATGTTTGAGAAGTTTTATGGCGAGGTATGGCTTGAGGAGATGGCTCATCCCTATACGGTTTAAGATATCTTGTGGGATCATAATTGGCAGGATCAGGTTGCATCTGAGTAATTGGTTTGATGGAGACTTCCTCATAACCTTTTTTATTTCTGTCTTGAATGGATGCTGCTAACCCCTGAAATCAGTTAGAAAAGTGAATTTACTGGGAAAGCACTCGGCTTCTTGAATTGCTTGATCTTTATTTGTGAATCGTACCTCCCTTGAGTGTACATTGTTAATAAAGGGGTATCTGGAGGCCTAAACACACAATTATACTCACTAAATTTACCTGTGGGGAACTACTGACATTTATTTTCTGGCTATAATCAATTAAATTTTTATTTATCTTTACTTCAATAGTTACTCACATAAACAGTGAATGAAAAACTTTGTTGAAGTTTAAATTAATCACTAACCAATGTAAGATTATTTGTTTTTCTTTACAGTTTACCTTTCAAGATGAGCTATTGTCTTCTTCACTTCATGCATTTGTAGATGTTTGCTTAGATTATTGAATTGAGTAGGTTCACGATCACCGAAGTAGTTTGAGAGGAAGTCAGTTGCATTTTTAAATTTTCCAATTCCAAACACTGCTTTCGAAGCTAGGTGGTTGTTGGTTTAGCTTTAATTTAAATAGGGAGAGGTAGAAACCTAATCTAGAGTCTTTTGAGAAGGAATTGGCTGCACTCTCACTCTATTTAGCATATTGAAGTCTAAATTAATATCCTTATTGAGTTGTTGTTTCTCACTCGCATTTTTAAGTTTGAATTCTTTAGAAGAGCTTGGTGACTGCTAAGCTAGAGGAGAAGATTCAAAAGCATGATTAAGAAAGCTATTTCTCATGGGACTTAGTCTACTGGTCTCTTTATCTTCATCATCCAAATTTTATTGAATCTAAATCATAGGCTCATCCAGAACCCTTTGTTAGTTAAGCAGGCCTGTTGTGTTCTCAGCATTTAACTCTGTCTAGAAGAACATAAGATTCTCTTGATCCATTTCACTCATCTCAATATTACTTTGAATTATTTGGAGTGAGGATTGCTTTGAAGTGGTGTGTTCAATTTTCTTGACGCTTTAAATGGCTGGTAGTATTTGATTGATGCTTTACTGTTTCCTTATAGCAGCAAAGAATTGACCATTACTTGGATGAGCATTTGTCTTTGAGTATTTGGGACTTCTTATTTGGTCTGTGGAGTCTTGGATTTTAAGGGGGAAAGTGACTTTGATCTCTCCAAGACTTGGGTTGTTGACAGTATTGATTGCCTCAGTATCGACCATGTTAGATGCTCCGAATGACTGAAGCTATTATGGGAGAGGTATGTTATTGCCATTAGCTTGCATTCTAGCTACTTAAAAGCCTGAGTCTAACTGGATCTTCTAAGTTTGTATGGAGTTTTAATCTAGACTTTTCTTCAGGAGGTCTTGTTGCTGTTGCATTTAAACTATCAGCTTTTACTCTCTTCAGAAATAATTAGAATAAGGGAATGTTATCTTCTAAGAGCAAGGTATTGCTTGCTTTTAGTAAGAGAACTTAGTAGACTGCTCTTGAGTTTGAGTGGCCTAGGAGATTTGGATCCTTCTTTGTGGAGGACTATTCTTTTACTCGCACTTGGAGCATTAAATATTATTATATAAATTAGTGGGTGTTAGCTGCTCCTCCGCTTAATCTGTATCTCGTTGTTGTTCTAGTAGCTAAGGATCTTCATGGCTCTGCTGGTTAGTTCCTTCCTAATTGAATTACTATTGCTTTATTAAATAATTTATTAAATAAATTAAGAATAATATAATGCTAACCTTGATAAATAAATTATATTTGTATGCTCTAGAGAGTGATTCAAAAGCATTTAGGTTTACTCTAGCTGTTTTTATCTAGTATCTTCTTGATACTTACTAAATATATTTATATATTTATATTTATATTACTTTTGAAAAACAATATATTTGATAATTAATTCCTCATTACTTTATATTATACAAATCTTAAATTCAAAAGATTATGAATTTAAAACTAATATTTTACTTTTATGAGTAGCATTAGAAACTAAATAAAGTATTTAAAATATAATAAAATGTAAAGATAGACAGGTTAAAATATATTGATGAGTTGATACTTGTACTTGTGCTTCATTCTGTATTGTTAAATCATGAGTTGGCCAGAATTATCCAAGTAAGTGCTTAGTATCCTGTCTTTGTAGCTGCCTTTCTATCGTTCTCTTTTCTAGGAGTAGAAGTTAGTCTTAGGCAGCAGTTGTCTGTGGTCGTAACTAAAGTGTTGAGAAAGACCCCTACCTGCTCCCTCCAGTTTTGGAAACAAATCTTTGGTTACAGTGACTAGATAGGGATTTCTACTCATTTGCTCGTTATTCACATATGGATTATTAAATACCTCAGTAGCGTTGAAGTTGCTTGAGTGAGGTCCCGAATTCTGAAAGGCAGAAGATGCATTCATCTTACTATTAGCATTTATGTCTCTAGCTATGTTCATCATTAATTAATATTCTGTATAATAAAAATATTAATCATAGAGCTTACTCTTTGATTAATAAGAGAGGACTCTCTAACTGGTAGTGCTCCTTTCAGTTTATTCTATGCATTCCAAATATCTTGCTCTAAAGTGATGCTCTTAGACTAAACCTACCTGTAAGAGGCTTCCTCTGAGTTATTTATGAGGTTACTATTTATGAAGTCCATGCTTTTCCTCAGGTCTTCGTAGGAGTCGGTATCCTTCTGCTACAACTATTTGAGTTACTCAACATTTATCCTCGTTAAATGCTTTCTGTTTTCTTCTTAATAGGATTCTTTAGGATTTGATTCATTTACAATGTAACTCGTTCCTTCTAGTGTCTTGTGGTAGTCTTAGTAGTAAGTTTGATAGCCGCCTATTAGCTTTTAGTAAGCAAGTGTGGCCATTTTGAGTTGAAGGTCATCCTTCTCCCTAATTGGCTGCAGGCATTGAGTTCCGTTAATATTTGTTGAAAATTCATTGGGCTGTGAGTCTCTTCGGATTATGATACTCTTTGATGTGTACTTGTCAAGATGATGAGGTAGTAGTTGTGTGTTGGCCTTATTGGTCTGCCTGAATTTATCTTGGAATCCTAAAGTGCTCTATTGCATGATCTCCTAGTCATCCAATTAAGATTCTTGAGATAGGAGTTTGAGTCTGGGGCTTTTTTATTTGTGTTTGATGATCTTTGTGAGTGTGGTCTGAAACGCCTTCATGGTTTGAGCGGACTCTACTTCTTTGACTATGTTTGGGAGAGTAGTTTTGTTAACGATGGATGACTTAGCATTTCTTTGAAAGAACTCTCGCTTAGATGTCCTCGCAAACTTATTGGTATGATAGAGAGATCGAATGTGGGGAGGCAGGGATCCTATGTTTCTAGACTTGGGTGACTAGTTTGAAAAGTGCGTATCCAGATATTCTTTTGCAAATTGATCCATTAAGTCTGTCAGTGAAATTAAGTTTATTTCAATTTATTGCAGTAACAATTATACCCGATATTCATCCTAAAAAGAAGGAGTATATTAAATTTTCTTTTTGTTTCGTTATGTGAAATTAAGAACGAAAGATTTTCTAAAGAAGATGGTATCGAGTATATGGAACAATTATTTAAAAATATGACTAATTCAAAGTTTTTAGATTTTTCAACAAATTTTTGTTTATAAGGACGGGAAACATTTTGTTATTAAAATTATGATTTTCCATTTCTAATTGGATCCAAAGCATATTAAATTTTAGGCATTTAAGTTGAATTAAGGACAAACTAAGGTCTTACTGAATAAATCAAATAACTCAAACAATTTATTAAGGGCTACAAATTAATTCCTCATTCTTTGAAGTCGTCTATACCGTCGTTGGTTATGGCAAACACAGCTTCTCCCTCTGGAAGGCAGGGAGAGTCATATATCTTACAAACTCTGCTCTCGTTTCTGCCTTTCCTAAGCGAGAGTCTAGTTGTGCTAGCATGAGCAATGATGTGGCCTCCAATTGGTTTCTTAGTGTCAGCTGCAAACATAGCTGCACCATCAACCTAAGCCACGACTATTTATATAAATATCCGATAAAGACATTAATAAACTTAGTTTGTGATGACAACGGCAACGCCAAATTCATCAGCAAGTCTCTAGAGTTTTCTCAAGAACTGGGCAAGACTCATCTGTCTAGCGGAGAGCTCTCCTCTTCCAGAATAGTCTGTTCTGTACAAAGCAGTGGCACTATCAACTATCAATAGAGCAAACTTATTCTCGATCATTAGAGCGGCAGCCTGCATCAGAAGTTTATTCTGTTGGTCTGTGTTGTGTGCCCTTGCATAGGCTACGTTGTCTAGGACTTTCTGTTCATCCAAGCCATACCTCTTAGCAATAGGAATAAGACGCTCAGGCCTGAAGGTGCCCTCTGTGTCGATGTACATAGCCATGCCTGCTCCTCCTCCCTAGCTCACATCCAGTTGGCAAGTAACGCAAAGTGTGTGGCAGAGTTGTGTTTTGCCAGTTCTAAACTCACCAAAGATCTCAGTGATCGAGCCAGTTTCCATGCCTCCGCCAAGTAAGATGTCTAAGTTCTTGCTGCCAGTGGATATGACTACGAGGTCTTTTCTCTTCTCAAGATAGGCTCCTGCACTTTGAAAGCCCATGGGGATCATCTTTTGGCAAGCCTCAAGGATCTTGTCAATCTTGGCCTCAGAGAGTCCCTTGACGAGGACGAGTTGCTTCTTGGGTAGAAATAGAACTGACTCAATGGTGTTTAGACCACCGTCAATTAGCTTTTTAATGTCAGCTCCACTGATTCCTAGCTCTTCTAGTTTGTTGATAGGAGTAGGTCCGTCTTGTTCCTCCATGTCCTCATCGGCGGCTTGTTGGGGTTTAGGTTGTTGATGTTGAACTTCTTCTTCCTGCTGTTGAGCAGGCTTCCTGCCTCTTCCTTTAGGTTTTTCTGCTTGCATTTTTGATTTAAATTTGAATTAAATTTAATAAGCAACAACTAAACTATACTTTAGCTCAAGGCTGTTTCAGACAAAATAACAAGACAAGCATACTCAAAATTAAGGTCACTACCAAGGATAAACTTAAATTCAAAGATAAAAATAAATTAAGGATGTCTTTATTTGAATTGAGTTTAAGTTGTTTAAGTATGGAAAATGTAAGAGATTTGATAGTGTAAGACAATAATATGGGTGAAGGAGTTAGTATCAAAGATAAGAAATATCTCAATCAATGAAAAAAAAGGTGATATTTGAGATAGACCTTAAAAATTTTATTACAATGATAAGGCTTAAAAATTAATTTGATATCTTAAAATTAAAAAGAAAACATAATTTTAAATAAAATAATTTGTATTAGATCTTTTGTAATTTTAGCATAAGAAGTCTCAAAATTTGATCAATTATATATCTCAAATTTATTGAAAATAATAACTTTCTTTATAACTATTGCGAGATATTGTTTATAGATTCTATTTTCTAAAAAGATTATAAAAATAAGAAAGGACTTGAGTTATAAAGTATTAGAATTAATTATTAAATTATCACTTCAATGGAAGTATCAAGCGCCATCGACCTTTCAATACTTGAATTGGTACCCTACTAATCTCCAGTTAGTCCCAAGCATTTCGGAAGACTTGCCTTCAACCTTCTGTTTGTTGCCTTCATCATAATGTCCTGGTTTATTATGTAAGAGAATTCCATTCATAAGACTATTATTCTGACTTAATTTGATTTAGATATCTCGTGAACAAACCCAAAGAACAAAGAAGTTTAGTGAAGGAGCTAATCGCAGCTGTTTTTGGATCAGTGAGCGCAGGTTTCGGAGTAATCTTCATAGTCATGTGGACTGGAATATACCTATGAAGCCAATTTAATTATTCATCAATTTTCAATCGTTAACAACGTCTCACTTATTATTCCATGTTAATGGAGTATTTTACTCAAAGATATTCATAGTCCACAATAAAATGTTCTTTAATCCCTCAATTTACCTCTTAAAAATATATACAATATAATTAGAATATTTTTAAAGATTCTCTTTAAAATTAAATTAAATTCACTTCTCTAAATAATTATATTTTAATTTTAACAAATTAAAATCTATAAAGTTTCTGGATTTGTTTTATGACATTATAAAATATATTTAAATTCTCGACGGAAATAATTATATAATTTAAAAGCTTCTCGAAAAAATCTAATAAACATGCAAATTTTATTTCTTTTAATCCAAAATCAAGTTAACTTACGAATATATTAGATTTACAGATTATCAAGCAAAAAATAAATATTCATTTTCTAAAAAGCTATTGAAAAATTTACTACTTTTGATTATTAAAGACTCAAGAAAAATACATTGATGGATAAGATTTATATTTAAAAGAGTATACTGAATGAATTACTAAATTATTGAAATGAAGAAAGGCATAAAATTTTAGTTTCATACTAGATTATTAGGTCTGTTTAAATAAGGGAGGAATTTAATGGATAGTTTTTACTCTTTAGTTCGCTTTACTTGTTTACTTTAAGCACTACTATTTAATTCCTCACTTTTGAGGAATGACAAGCGAGTCCGTGAAAGGTTTAGTTATGAATTGACTGCAGTATCCTAGCCCTTAGGAGAAGATAGCTAGCTTTGAGTTGCAGTCATGATGACAGTTTGTCTTAGTCTTTTTAATCTTTTGAATTTATCAGTAGTTTCTTTTGGACAGACCATTTAAGCATATAGTTTGTGATTTTGATTAGGAAATTAAGGTGCTTAAGAAGTCTTGTCCCCTTAAATCTTTGTTGAATTAACCTAATCATTATTCCTAAAGTAATTTATATTTTATTCCATTTTATTAGAAAGAAAACACTTTGCAATTAAATGCGTTTAATTCTTTCTATCATTATCACTTAACAGCTAAAAAGAAGGTTAATTTAAATTACTATTCTATCAAAGCTTTAATCTGATTCTTTAAAGTCTTTTTTAATCTTCTTTAAGCATGCAAATGAAATTAATTTATTCAAATTTTTTTGGAAGCATATATTTTACATGTTCTTGTATGATTACTTACTACAATAAGAATTAGCTTATTCTTTTAACGATATTTATTAACAAAATATATTTGTAAATTATATAGAATCTAAAATAATCTACAAATTATTTAATTAGATTATGTGTTTTAAATATGAATATCGTTTTGATTAGATTGATTTTTAACTGGGAATTTGAGCTCTGTGATTGAAGGAGTTTTGAAAGCGCCTTGTATTTGCTCTTTTTAATTTGTTGAAGACTAAATTAGTTAGGTCTTATTCATGATACTTCTTCCTTACTAACTAGATCCCAAATCTAATCTCAAAAGCTTCTTTTCTCGAGATTAAATATCCTCAATTATAAATTAGTCCTAAATAATACAATAGTCAAAATATAATATCCATTCTTTTATTCAGTATCAGGCATATGCATCATTTAATTGGTTTAATTATTTTACTTGAAAAATACAATAATTTTATTAACTACAATTAAGATATAGTCGTAATTCGATTCATAATCACTAGAAATGTAACCTATAAATTATTTTTCATTACTTCATAAGATTTTCTTTTTTAAATCAATTCAAAATATTAATTTTAGATTGATTTGCTAATTTAAAACTTATTTTATCGCTTAATAAAATATTTGTCCATTTAATTCTTTAAAATTATTTAAAGATTATAGGTTTCAATATAAGTATATCAAAATAATTTATAATTTGGTTCCCAACCAAATTATATTAATAGATAAAACTTATAATTTTCCAATTTGAAGAATATCTTTTTCATAATAACTAATTTTACAATTAATATTTTTAACAGTACGGATAAAAATATTAAAAGATTTGTTAGGGCTCCTGCAATTTGAGATCAAGAAGCTATTTGATTAGTAGCAAGAATATTTTTCTTATTTAGATATTGAAAAAATTCAATAATTCAAATTTGAGCTAAAAGAAATAAAAGGTATTTTTATTTGCAATCTAAGCATATCGTCAGGCAGGACATCACCCATTTTAAAGATCATAAACTGCTACACTTGATTTAATCAAAATATTTTAATCATAATTTAGCATATAAAGTTTTACTTATAAACAAAGAGATAACTAAAACAAAGAACCTATATAGATAACTTTACTTGTCTTCACACACTTACTATCTAATTTTTATATATAAATATATTGATAATTAAAGACAATCTTTTTATATTCTAAGCAATAACTATTAAGGAATTTAATTAGTTTCTTCTGGTTGGTGGATTGATCTTGGCGAAGAGAGTAAACGATGGCTTGCCAAGGTATTTAACTAAGTTTAGAAGATAGATTAGTTACTAGCATTGCTTTGAATGTTTAGTTAATCCGATGATAAGATGTTTTGCAAATCCAGTGCTTGTGCCAACTCTAAAATTGACTGTTTCAATTCTACTATCTACGTACAAATGAACTCTATTTAATAAATCTAAATACAAATTTATATTTCAAATATGCTATTTAATAGACTTAAAGGTTATCATTTTTTCTAAGCAAAATTATTCTTGGAATTTAATAATTTAAGATAGCAAACCTATTCGGATAAAATTTGTTGTTAATATCTATAAATTAATTTACTAAATCTTAAAAATTAATATATTTCATCGTCTTTTTCTGCTCTGGGGTATTTGTACTTGATAAGGGATTTAAAATCGCTGACTTTGATAATAGTTTATAGTTTAATAAGTTTATCTTTTATGTATAAAATTCTGTTGACTTTACTGCTTTCATGTTCATTTTTAAGCCTCTAATCATTTTTAAGTAGAGCTGTGGCTATTGAGCTGGCTAGTAAATTCAATCTTATCTAAATTTCAATTCCTTTTTATTCTGCTAGGTCTATAAAGTAAATCATAAAAATAAATAAAAAAAAGAGTCTTTCTTAACATTGACTGAAGTTTGCTCCTGATTAACTCTGATATCTGTTTGCTATAAGTCAAGTAAACTTAATACCTTTTATTCTGTTTTTTCTTAACATTTTTCATCAACAAACTTGCTAACCGTGTCTGTTGCTTTTTCAGAGGATTTTAAAACCCTTGATGGTGATAATTCCTGCTAAAATTTTAAATTATTATAGTAAGAAAAGGCGTTAGATTAAGAAAGTCTGGATAGTCTTTATGTTTTTTTATCCTTCACTGGATTTAACAAGCAAAAAAGCTTTTAGGGATTCTTCTTAACATTTACTGGAGAGTTATTCTAGGTTTTCACTTAATGATGATGAGTGTTTCTTCCTTTAAAGTTCCTGGGCAATACTGTTTTTTAATCTAAAAATATTCAATAAATTTAACCTATTTTCCAAAAAGGAAATTAAACTTAAAATATTTTATTTATTATTTTTATATTTTAAAATGCTTTAATATACTAAGTATATCTCTTTGAAATTAGAATATATCTCTATTAGTTTAAATTCTATAATTATTTATAATCAGGAGATTGACTGATTCTTCTTTTTGAATTACTGCCTCTCTATGTTGATAAAATTTGGCTCTCACTCTGACTCTGTTCAAAAGTGCTCTCTCTTTCATAGATTTGACTATGCTCAAACATATTCAACTCAAAGCTGAGGACATTTTCATCTAGTGAAGTTCTACTCTCTTTCTTTTTCTTTTCTGCAGCTACCACCTCACTGCTTCTTCTCCTCCATTTATTATAGTCCCCTCCTTTAGATATTTGCTTTACTTAGCTTTATTTATCTTTTTCATTTCTTGAGTTACTTGCCGAGCTTTCTTCTTAATCTAAATCAAATTCATTCAAATTTAAATATATTATAATTAACTTAAGCGACATTTATTTAAAGCCAGATGTTATAAGGAAAATCATTATCCATGTACAATAATATACTAATTCATTATCATCAGGTGAATATTATTTAGCTGAGATATTTTAATAAATTGAATTCTTCAGTTTTCATTCAAATCTTTAAATAATTATTTGTTAATAAATACATTTGCTATCTATTTATGGATTATAAAATTGACAACTTTCATTATCTTCTTCTATCTTATCAAATTTATTTACTCTAATTCTATAAGCAAAAAGATAGTTTATTTAAGAGAAAACAAAATCCTCCATAATTTAGCAGCAATAAAATTATTAATAAATTAATATTTGTAAATTGAGACTTAATTATTTTATTCTTAATCTGAATTTGGTTTTACGGCAGGCTTTTGTGGAGTGGGGAGGTGATTTTAATTTTACTCTTTGTTTTAAGATTATCTAATGTTTGAAGAATGGAAAGAGGATTTTAATAATTTTTTGTCAAAAGTCATTTACTCCAGATTTATGTTAGAAAAGTTAAATATCCATTCAAAAAATTATTAACCATTGGAAGTAATTATTATCCCAAAATAAAATTCTGATACTTAAACTTTAGATAAAGACATGTGATAATAATTAACTCGAAATGGTATTTAAAATCGAAATTAATTCTTAAATTTCTGTAATTGTTAATTATTGTTAAAGTAATTTAATTATCAAATTCAAGAAATAATTGATTCTTTAGTGTAAATTATATTTTTTAAGGAGGGATAAATTTATTAAAGTTTGTAACTTTCTGGTCCTAATTTTAAATGTTGAATTTAGTTTACGTTCTTTACAGTAGGGAACCATTCTAATTGGGTGAGCTATTTGAAATTTAGGGATGAGTGGAACTCTAGTTTGGATGATTTATGTTTAACAACTAATTAGGCTAGGACTCTTGTTGCTAACTGAAATTTGATGGCTTGAGAAATGGATAGTCCTCATACATTTGATTTCTAGCAATTCTTTGAAAGGCAAGCTAACTATTCATATGGGCCTTTTTCAAATCATCAAGGCTTTCCTTGAGTATTTCAATTCTTTTCTCCTCTTTAGTTTTATTATTGCCTGCTCCTAGATTTAACACATCCTTAGATTATCCATACACGTAGTGTTGTTTTATTACGTAAAATTAAATTAACAAATAACATTTTGACATATAGAATGATTAATTTAAGAGGTTAGATTTGACAAGAAGGTGGTATTAGTTTTAGCTTTTCCATCTTTTTTGGTGTTTTGCTTTAGATTTTCCTGCTCCTATTACTATAATAAAAATTACTGTTTCTTTTGGAGGTATTTCTCCTTCTCTTCTTTAAGTTTTTGAATTGCCAGCTGAACACCTTCGAACTTAGGTGCTTAGCTCGAAGAAATGAACGAGGAAATAATCTGCCATCCTTTCTTCACAGAGTAAGAA
>JAJKFJ010007760.1:0-16193 GCA_027382625.1 Tetmemena sp. SeJ-2015
GTATGATTGCAACTATAGACCAAATGTCCCACTGCACTGAACCGTTGAGCCAAGTCTGTCTCTATGGGAAGTAGTGTTCCTTGCACCGATGCTTCCTCAATGTTTTCTCTTCTTACAACTCTGTTGATCTCTTCTTATTGTTGATTTGCCAATTTTGTTGGTGACTATGTTAGTAATGATGTCACTAAAGGCTTAAAAATATATTTTTACTAATTTTATTTAAAAGTGAGAGAACTGATATTTATTCTATTTCTTCTATTTTAATTTTTAAGGTTTAAATGCAGGCCCATCATAAAAAATTTCCCACAATAATCAAATTAAACTATATCGGGATTGGATCTGCAACTTCTCTATCCTCCTCGTTATAATTTCAGCTCGGCTCTTAATATTATTTGAAATTAATAATAAAGAATATATAAGTGTTAATTATTTGTATGTTATGAATAAGAAAGCTTTTCAATAAAATACTATAAAAATGGAGTCTCACCAGATCAGTTGCTGATTTCATTCATGGATGAAAACTTTAACCCTTTTCCATTTGGCGTTTTCAGTGTTAATCCATCTACTTTTGCCATTAACTGGACCAGATAATTTATATTAATCTTCTATCACAAATGGCTATTCAATTTAATTTTTAATTTACGACATCGATGCAATCCAAAATTATAAAACCATTTTTGTTAACTAAAAAAGGTAAAATTTTAAAGTTTGTTTCAAATTAATAATGATTAATTGAGCTTAAATATTTTCAAATTCTAAAATTAAAGTAAAATTAAAGCCGAATTTCCTAAATAGGTTTGAATATATGACACAGCCACAGGAGTAGACTACATGATGACTTGTGGAAATAATAAGAATTTAATAATATCGAGGTAATTTTTCCTAAATAATTATACACTATTTTAGATTCGCAATTGGCACAGGGACAAGTGATAGCTATATAAAAGGGATAGCCTCTAATAACTACGTTTGCGCAGATAAATTATTATTTTAGGTTTGAAAGCTATCTCAAAGAACATCTCTGTTGGATTTTTACAAATAGGTTTAAAAAATAAATTATTAAATTTTAGAGTATAGCAAAAGTAGCCATTGTTTAAAAATAATAAGTTAGCTTAATCATGCTTAAATATGCTAAGGTGATATTACATTTTTTACTGTAAAAAATTGCATCTTCAAAAATGATTTGAAATTAGCCATGCAGTCAAAAATCTCATAACTGAGTGAATGAGTAGCCAATTATTTGGAGAATCGGCTTGGTGGTATATTAACAATCTTAATTAAAAATAGAAAGTAATCTACGTATAGCAGTAAGTGTTTCGAGTCTTTCAAATTTAGTTTTTCCTATATTGTAAATAAAGAAGAAATTATTATATATCTTACAGAGCTAATTGATGCTATTGTAATTGCTATCATTTTAACTTTATTGCTTTTTTAAATTATGCTTATTCTCTTTAAGTAATAATTATTTAAATACTAAATTCTTCCCTTTTTTTAATATTTTCAATTATCAAAATATTCTTTGAGAATGATAATCTTGATAAAATTTGATTTAAAGTATACCTCATAAATTTCTTCATATATCATTTTTTTTATGGATTCTATGTTGACAGATTATATCCAACGAATATCTATTTCTACTAGACAGACTGGAGTGCGGGAATGGTCTTCTAAGAAATCTAACTTACAACCCTTGTCGGACCTAGTACTCAAAACTACTTATCAACTAAGAGTTTTATGAAAAAATTATTATTTATAAGTGCTTAAGAATTTATTTTGATTTATATTGCTTATAAATAAATCTATATAGTATTAAATAAAAAGATGAAAAAAAAAAGAAAGATAACTAAATTAATTTTTTTCATTGAATGAATTCTTCTTTAATTGAGCTACATTAAGTCCTAGATAAATGGCTACTATGTTATTATTTATTGTAGGGGGAACTAAAAAGAGCAGCTCCTATACATTAAGTACCTCCAGCTACATTGGATTCGTTATGTCTAATAGACCAGAAAATACTTGCTCAAATAATTTTGTACCAACTTTGACTACTATCCCGATTTAAATAATAACTATTTATATCCATATATTCTTTTTATAATTATTTAAAAACCTATTCTACCTTACTTGTGAAAAATTTAGTTAAGAGAAACCCTAGTTAAGTTTACCACTTTAATTGAAGATATTAATGCTTAAAAAGATAATTAATTTGTTTATCTTTGTGAGATGGAGCAAAAGATATATTTTAAAGATTATTCCTTTTTATTTGAAAATTAAAAATTAAAAATTATTTAACTGTCTTTTTGTTTAAATAATTGAATCAATGTTCTCCTTTTTATTAATTTATTGTAAATTTTAACTCTATTTAAATAATGTTTAATAGGATTTTATGCTTGTAGTTTTTAATACTTGATATATTTTATTATTTAAAAATGATATTTATATTTAGATTAATTGATTTCAGCAACTTTCTAGTAATATTCTGGAACTTTTACAAATACATATACTCTGACACCTCTAGCAACCGCTCTTACTTTAAAAATAATTCTTTGAGCATTCCCTCTCTCCATTCATTAGATATAGACTTTACCAAGAATATCTAGAAAAAATAATTTTAAAATAATTATAAATTTAAATAATTTACAAATACAAAAATATTAAAGTTAAAATTAAAAATGCATTAAATATCCTTCCAAAATGCACTAATCCTAGTTACACTATATCTCCTTCAGGCATGGATCAGAGTTTTAACTACATTATCACAAATCCAGTTTTTATTTTCCCAATTACTGCCTTTACTTGTACGGGCACCTGCTCTGATTGTACAATCACATACGCTTTTTATTTACACTGCTGTCGTGAAAAGCATTAACGGTTTCGCTACAAAATATAGTTTTTTTAAAGTACAACTCCAGATCAAGAAGCTCTACCAAGCTGGTTAAATTTCAATAAAGTAGGCTTGCAGCTGATAATATAGACAGATGACTTCACAAACTTAGTCACCTATAATAATTTTGAAGTAGACATAAATGGCTATATTAATTCTATGCCCACCATTAGTACTTTCCAAGCTATAATAATACTCATTCAATTATTTATAACTTTTAATAAAGATAAAACTATTGAAAGTTATAATATTTTAGCAAAAGAATGCATTATTTTAAAACTGTTCTGATAACATTAGAAATGGATTGCACAGGAGCAACTTTTAATTTTCTTCGTTAAGCTTTGATTAGACCTCTAAGAAAGGAATCAAATTAAACTTATTTATGCTATTTTAAACATTTTTTTAAAAAAAGTTTCCATATATTCTGGACTAAGTTAAAAATCTTTCATAATTTAAATTAAATTTAAAATCATTTTAGATAGATTATTATAAAAATATTTTATAGATTAGATGAATCTCAATTTCTACTATAAAATATAAAAGATATTTATATCTGTTTATTTTATAATTCAGATAAAGCATATAGAGTTTTTAGAATATTTTAACGAATAATTTATTTGAGGAATGAGTACTCTTGTGATGAATACAGGTACCAAGACGATACCTTTTCCTGATTATACGCCTAATAAGATTCAGTGTATGGTTTTAAGATCAGTCTATGCCGATGATGGAGTTTAAATATACACTATTTATAAATATATACATTATTATAGTAAAAATTAACCCACCTTTATTTATTTAATTGTTGAGTAAGTACACCTCCAACAGGTGTTAGTTATAGCTACGCTAGTGACAAGGATAGAATATTCGTGGATACTTCCATCTTTACTACTGCAAAAAATATTTATTAAGCAACTTAGTTAGACCTAAAGCTGTAAATTATGTACTCTTAAGGTGGAGTGCTTGATTGGTATACCCTCACTATAAAGATTGAAGAGCAGCCACGAGGAGATTCAGAAGGTGGAAATTTCGATTTCTTGAAAAACTCAGGACCTCCTGCTTTCATCATAAAAATAATCCTAAAATGTGTAAATATCAGTCCCTTAGCTGACATAGAAGTTTTTTAGAACTAAGAAGTTGTTATTGCTCTCCCATAGATCGAAGATCCTGATGGCGATTTGTTCTCTATAACCAGTTTTGACTGCAAAGAGGCTTCAGTATTTGTGAAACTTGTTGACTCTTATTCTCTTCAAATAGCACCTTCGATAAACGCATTTTTAAATAAATTCTAAATTTGGTAAATATCAGTGCAAGATTAAACTGACAGACAAAAATTAGTATCCAAAAAGTCAAGACTACTCCCTCAACATAATTATTCCTTATATTAATTTTAAATTGTGGAATCTTTAGTGGATTAGGAAATTGAAGATAAAATCTTATAGAATATTTACGAGATAAATTATTTTTATATTTTTAAACACCTCTAGTAGTCTTAAAGCAACCTTGTCAATCAATAAACTTGGAGAAGCTATTATAAAGTTCAACCAATAAGTAACCTACTAAATTATAAATTATTTAATTACAGATCTTGTAAAATTTTAAGAGCCGATTTTAAATTATTAAACTAGGAAATCTGCACCAACTATACAAAGAATGATCTCCACTTCTCAATTTTTATTTAGGAAAGGAAATCTAAATCATTATAAACTGGTGAAGAACTAAGTTGGGTAGTAACCCAATGTGATGTCGATAAAATAAGAATCCAAATTGAATTTTAAGAGCCTGAACAAATTTCATTCTAGTAGACTGACTAGCTAGAGTTGGTTTTCATTAGGAATGGATTGATTAGAGAAACTCACAGTAGGCTACCAATTGGCTATAATTATACATGCAGTTGCTCTATTCCTTAGTAGATTGACAAAAAAGGTATAAGTTCAGGTTTAATTCATTATAGGGGTGCTGTACTAAATCTCTGGAGTCTTAGGTATTGGTGAAACAGCTATGAATACTTTTGTTATCGGAAACTTCTTATTGAATCTATTGATGTAATAAATTTTAGTCATGAGATCTTTATAGGTCATAAAGTTTATCTTTTCTGTGGGGTATGATAAATAATCTACAGCTCATACTTGCAATTTTTAATATTTCCATTAAATAAGAAAATAAATTATTTTCAATTAAATGCCATTGTTTGAGATAGACTTTCCAACTAACGTGATAATGTTTTACAGCTTTATGGTATCAGTGAGTTCTTTTGATGTACTTCCAACTGATACCATAAACTAAGGAGTATTTGGTTTATAAAGTAACGAGGATGAAGATGACAGTAACTCTGAACAAAGCTTCAGCTCTAATTTTGACGATATGGATATCTATTAAATGAAAATTTCTTACTCATCTAACTTTAACAGTTTAAAGTTATTTCAGAATTAAATTTTTTATTAAAGCTATGGATCTCTAGATATCATTGATAATATGGGAAGCATGTTTTATTTCTATCTTGCCATAATTGCAATTTATACTATGGTCATTCTTACTAAAATTTTGCAGCTGAAGCGATTACATGAATGGATGAAAAAGAAATTTGTTTTCAATTTACTGCTTAGATTCTTTCTCGAAGGTTATAATTTAATAATTATTTTATCTTCAGATATCTATCTCAAGTATAATCTGCTTCAATAAAGTAATCTCATTTTCATTTGGGCTAAATTTTTCTAGGTAGATTTTGAGAATAAAGAGAAACAATTTTCCACATTGAACTGTGCAGTTATGCTAACCTTTTTAGTTTTCTACCCATTGTTGATAGCTTTCCTCACTTTGAAAAATTTCGCAAAGATTGAAGATCTGAGTATCAAACAGGCTATTTTTAATTTATTGGAAGTCTTTATGAAGGCCTAGATACAGTTTAAAGGTTGGCGATTATTTTCAACTCCTTTTTTACACTTAAAAATAATCTTAGAAGGTTGTTAATAGCATCGATATGCTATTCCTTGGTGGAATATCCTGTATTTTAGATGCAGCTTAAATTATTTTTTTAATAAATAGATATCTTTTTGTTGTTCTTAATTCAATTTAGATGGTATATATTCTTTCCGTTAGACCTTTCGAATCATAAACTCTAAATAATCTTGAAATATTCAATGAGATTTAAAATTTAGATATTAATCATAATTATATAGCTAATAATAACTTGGTCTATTTTTAAATAATTTAATTTTGATTATTAAATATTTTTGCGCACAAAAAATTATTTTTAGGAAAAATAATAAATGAAAAAGTCTTTAATTTATATTTAATTCTAATCTCAAACAAGATATATTCTTTATTTCATTTTTATGGCATTTTGAGTATAAAACTATTAAGTTAAGGCTTTTATTTTTATAGAATAGAAACTAGGCCTAAAAATTATTCATAAAAACGAGTTTTATAAAATAATTTAAATTTATATGACACATCATTTATATTTATCTAAATGAAGATTAAAAATTTTGTGAATCAAATTATAAATTTGTCTGCAAGTGATAAGTTGCAGCATGTTTTGTTTTTAGTCTTTTATTGAAGATCCTGCCATTGTTACATAAATAGGAAATATAATGATTATACTTACTTGCTTCAACTTGTTTTCTAATATGTTAGTCATCTTAAAAACCTTAAAAAATATAATTAATTTATTCACACTTTGTAAACCTCCTACCCAGCAATTAAAGCAGGCTTTAAATCTCTATTCGCGAAAATAAAAGCAATGGCTCTTAAAAAGAAGAGAGCTAAACTTTACCAAAATGAGGAAAAAAATAATTTAGTAACTCAAAATTAAAAAAATGAAGAAAAGATGTCATATCCCCGACATACAGCATTTAAATATAGACAAGAATAGCTCGAAAAGAGCCTTGAAATTGAGTAAGATTGCTCTTAAGAAGATATGACTTCGACTGCTCTAGAAAATTCTCAAAATAGCATCTTTTCAAAAATAAACTATGCAAAGAATAATATATCACTTTATATACTTATATGTAACAATCATCAAGAATACAACTAAAGGAATCCAACAATAATTTACTTTATTTTATAGAGCTTTTGATTATGAATGAGGATGCACAATTTAATCACGAACAATTCGAGAAGGATTAAAAGTTAACTTTAAGGTTTAAAATGCCTAAAAAATCTTCAAAGAGGAAGAAAAAACACAAGCTCAGATCAAAATTTTCTCTCTCTAGTGGTTTGGATTTTCAATAAGAAAATCAATCTCTAGGGAACACAATAGATAATGTCGGCTACAGACAAGATAATTACATTTATTCGATGAATTGAACACATAAAATCAACTCTCAATCAATTAGATTTTGTAGAAGATTATTAGGAGAAAAAATATTAATTTAAAATCTTATTTATTGGAGAATATTAATCAATAACAATGTGATATTAATTTACTTTATTATTTTTGCGGTTTCAATTATCTAAAAACCAATAAAGAAATAATTCTGGCTTTTTAATAAGCAAATTTTCTTAAAGTTAAGGTTGATTAATTTAATAACCTTACAAATGAAGTGATAAAATTTTCATAATTAACATTATAAATTTTAAAGAAAATTTATTTAAATTTGAAATTAAATTGGCATTTAATCAGTAAATACATTTTTTTAGTCTAGAGAAATCCCAAATTTATTTTCCTGAATAAATTATGAATAGAATTGCATTCAAGACAAATGATTTTCTGAATGAAATACATGCATTTAGGAAGATAATAAAAAAATACAATTACCTATTTCTCTGAATTTTATAATTAATTAATTTCCAGTCAGTTCAAAATTCAATTAAATAAACCGTTTCTACTGTTAAATTTTTAATTCTTTTTAATATTTATTAAAATAAATAATTTTTTATTTGAACAAACATTAACAATCATTTAGTAAACTACAACCATTTTCTTAAATGGGCAGATTAATATCTATTTTAAATATTGAATCAACTAGTGAATAATTTAAATCGCTTCATAAATTAAAAAATTTAAAAAGGAAATAAAGATATTTTTCTCCCTATCTTATGAGCATAAATGCTTTCTTATATTCATGAAATTAATCGAAATTTATAATTATTCATACGGGCCATTTCAATTTGATTTTCCATTTCAAAATTTTAAGAAAGAAAAAATTTCTAAATAATCATCTTTAATTTTTCCATTTAAATTATACTAATTTTTTTCAATAGAAACCCAATAATTATCTAGTGATATTTATCAGTTAATAAAGGTGGTAGTCTAAAAATTTATCATCTCTTATCATTTGCCTTTATTGTGAGTAGATTTAAATTTTAGTAGATTAATCTTGTCATTTTCTTTTTAAGTTCTATTAATTAATATTCTGTTTGATCAAAGTATATTAATTATATATAAATGACTTGGCGTTAATTTACCCTAGATAGAACTGCTTCGAATTAATTAATAGCAGAGGGAAACCGCCCCTTAAAAAAATTGGCATCAGCATGGATTTTATTGTTCCTCTTCTTATTTCAATTTGGGTAACTTTTAATGAAGCTTTATTTTTTTAGATCTTACCAAGTTTGGGGCTAAATTTGCTTTGATGGGAGGATCTTTCCACTTTTATTTGGGACAAAAGTAGCAGCTGCTACCCTGAAAAATACTCAATTCGCTTGCTTGGATTTTTCTGATTCTAATGAGTTGGCCCTAGGAGGACAAACATAAAATACCGATTTTTATTCTGGCTCTATTCTTAAAATTTAATTTTATAAAAATTCATTTTTGTCCATAAAATGCGAATACTTGGTCAAATCCAAGACCACTGATCATAGTCCAAGATAATATGAAATAAAACAAAAGTATAATTATAAATATGATAAAGGAGGTGTGGTTAAATTCGGAAAAGTTTTTGACCAAGTAGCAAACAACATGATAAATATTTATTTTAAATAAGACTAAATTTATTAAAATATATTTAAGATAAAGATAAGTATAAATATGTGTTCATACTCTAATAAAATATATTGATAAAAGTCAAAATAAAAGAACAGCAATTATATAGTAACGATAAGATCTATATGGGATATTAAGATATCATATAATTTACAGGTAAAAATATTTTTTAATAATTTTGATAATATGGACTCATCTTCAAAATATGAAATATTTTGAAGCTGAGCAACTCTTTATTTTCTCAATTTTATTACTGTTCTGCTATAATAATAATAAATTGATTGTGGAAATAAAATACTCTCATGACTATAAGATGATAATCGCCCTATTTGATAATCTAACTCCCTGCTCCATTAATAATATTCATTATCCATTGTATTTTTAGATTCTAGTAGTGGGGCACTTATCAAATATGTCCAAGTTAATGATGCTGCGCCTTTTTCGATACCCTCGCCCTTTTATTCTAAAATAAATGATTGTAATTTATTTATAACTTCAAATAAATTAATCGTTTCTTTTACTAACATATTTTAATGCGATAAAAAAATATTTGCAATAAATGGATGGTCTTGGGTCAATTTGGTTCTCGTACAATCAAACCTTTCCAACAAAATAATTATAATTTAAGGTAAATTTTTATTTATAATAAAAATAAGCTAAATATTTTACAAAAATATTTATGAAACTTTGAGAAAATTAAATTGGATATAAAACAATCCTAGATCTTTAGTTTGTTATAATTTCATTAAAAAAAAATAGATGAAAATCCTTTTTAATATGCATAGATTTGTTTATCAGCGAGTTCATTCGATCAAATTTTAAAAATCTAAATGTCTATATCATTTAATTTTATGCACTAATAACTTTTGCACTGAACCCTCCAAAACTATTGCAATGATATAAATTCTTAGAAATCTTTTTACATGGATTTATAATTATTCAAAATGGACGAGCTATTTCTGCAAATCCTTGTATAATTTATTTTATATTTTTTAAAATAATTCTAATATAAATAAGAGTATTGATACAAATACTTCATTTAAAAAAATAATCTTATTTTAAAAATATTAGCATTCTTATAATTATAAAGTAAATTTTATTTAAATTAAGTTTAAAATGATTTAAAGAATACTGATCATAAATCTTAATGAAAATCTTTTAAATGTTTCGAACATTTGTTAAATTCTTATTCTTTGTATTTATTTTATCATTTAACTAAGGTTTAAATTCAGGCACAAAGATTTCTACAATTTTGAAATTAAACTATGTTGGGATTGGGAGTGCAACCTCTCTATCCTCCTCCTTTTAATTCAGACTCGGCTCTCTATATTTTCAAAATAAATATATAAAGAAAATATGAAAATTATTCAAATTCGCTTTAACTCCATTAATTTGAGAATAGTAAAGCTACTCAATGAAATACTATAAAAATGGAGTCACATCAGATCAGCTGATTATTTCATTTATGGATGAAAACTTTAACCCCTTTCCATTTGGAATTTTCAGCATTAATCCAACAAGTTAAGCTGTCTCCTGGGTCAAGAAATTTATTTTAATCTTCTATCAATAATGGCTATTCAATTTATTTTTTTCATTTGCAATTATTAAAATTACAAAGCTAAAATTTATAACTCCTCCAATTAGCACCTATGATTACTTAGAGTTAAATGATGGATTAAATTACTATGATCAATGTCTTGTGAGAGGAAATATATCTTAAGACTTTATAGTTTTTAAATCCTCTTAGGAGTGCTGTGAATATGCCTTAGAGGTGCACTTGGATTAGGTGAACCTCAAAGCTGTACGAGACAGTTGTCTTACAAAGAGTAAAGCGCTTATCCTAGATTGCAACTTTTACTGAATAATTTGGGCACCAATAAGGATAAATAAAAGGAGTTTAAATCGTTAAATATTTAAGGGTAAGATCTAATATAATCTTACTACCTAGCCTAGATGGCTCATCGAATGGAGAAGTTTAGGAGTTTGAGCTTTGGTAATTTTCTACATCAAGTGATTAGGTGTTATATAACACCTCTGAATTTCTTAATCAAAATTGGAGGCTTGCGCCATTTTTAACCGCAGTTTTTTAACCTTCTGTGACTTAGCCATTTGCGCCTTCACGCTTTAAAATATTGAAACATCAAATAGCCTTGCCATTTTTAAGAGTTTTTTCACTAGCTGGCAAGTGAGGACGCTATAATAAATTGCTTATTGAGTTTCGAGTGTTTTTTATTTATACCCAAAGTGTTTTATTTATTATCGATAGATCCTTAATCATATTTCATTTACGACATCGACGCAATCCCAAAATTTTATAAATTTTATTACAATGAAAGATATTAAATTGAAATAAATTATGATATTGACTATAATAAATTTTAAAAGAGAACAAAATCTATAGATTCGATGTGTATTATGGGTGAAATAAGAATGCATTATCGCGAATTTGAAAAATGTTAAATAAAACGTCTATATCCTACAGGCTTTTCAATTACAAGTATGAATCGGTATGAAAGTTAGAATGCGCATTTAGTTTACTTTAAGATTTATTCTTGACAATTTTCGTTTTAAATAGATGCAACAGTATAAGTTATTAGAGATAATTTTAGAGCCATATTTTCTCTTATTTCCATCAATCCTCCTTTGATTGGCTAATAAATGTCCTTCACTTTGTATTTCCACCAATGATCATAATGCGGCATGTCCGTCAAAGTAGATGCCATCGCATTGATAATCTCATTTGAAGTTGTTCCCATAAAAGTATTGGCAGCTGTAATCATGCTCATCCACTGCTAGCCATTAAATATAATTTGCAATTATTTGGGAATTAATTAAACTCAGTCTTATAATTAAGAGTCGCTACATTTTATCGAATTAGACAATCACACAATCTTATTTGACTTATATTTATAAATTTAATTTTAGAAAAGAGAAAATTAAAGAAAATATCCATATTATTTTGAAGGTATGAATATATGATAACGGAGACTACATCATGACTTGCGGAACAAATGGCAAAAACATTTTAGTTTCAATGTAAAATTTCCTATATAATAAGTAAACATTATAATAGTTTTGATATTGGAGCAGGAACAGACAACAGCTATACGAGAGGAGTATCTTCTTCGAACTTCTACACCTGCGCAGATAAATTATTTTTAGGATTGAAAGCTATCTCAAAGGACGTCTTTGTAGGATTATTATTCCATTGAAACTTATAATAAATTGAATAAAGCTTTAAATTGAAAATCGATGTTGATTTTTAAAATTATTTTGGAGAATTTAAGGATTCTACATTGACAACGACTTGTTTAGGAGTATGATTTTCTACAAAGTAGACTGGACTACGGTTAAGACTTTCTCAGAACTTTTACTTAGCGTCTTGCCATCTGTAAGTTTACCAAACTACATCTCTACCAAGAGCTTCATAGAAATAATTCTATTAGAAGTTAAGATTTGCATTTTACTTTTTAATTTTAATCTAATTTGTATCTGTAAAGTAAGTATATAGAGCAAATTGTAGTTATGAGACGTTTTAAAGTTAAAAAAGGAAAATATATAGGGTTTTTGGAGTTTATTTTTCACAAAATCAATAGGTGCTATATTTTGAATGACCTTATTTATTATAGTAAATTTGTTTAAGTTTATTTAAATTGAGCTACATAAAGTCAGAGCTGAATGGCTACTTTGTTTTGTTTTTTTTTTTCAAATTGTAGGAGGAGTAAAAGAAAGTAACGCATACTCACTTAGTTCCAATAGTGTTATTGGATTCGTAATGTCTAATAGACCAGAAAATACTTGCATTAAAAATTTTGCAGCTACATTAACCGCTATCCAGATTTTACAATTTTTAATTATAATATTCTTAAAACCTAAATTTTTATTATAGCTCGTACTAAAGAGCACCTTTGTCAATTTAGATTAGGTTTAAAGCTTTTAGAAATTTCATTATCAAAATAAATATCTCTGAGGCTTATAGACATTCCCCTTAATCATTTAAATTTAAGATTAATGACGAAATTTCCTGCATATTTTTATCGCATCTCCAAAAATGAATTACTTTACAAAGCTATATGATTTTTAAGACCAGTGAGTTATTAATTGCTAATTTGTAATTTTAATTAATCATGATTTACATTTAGCATTAAATAATATATTGACTTCACTATCTACCTATTATGCCTACACTGGATCTTTTATAACTACATATACTATAACACCAGAACTAACAACTCTCTCTAAAAATAATTATTATTCTTTGATTATCGTTAGCCCCATCCCCAGTTCATTAGATTTAGATTTTACTAACAATATTTTTATATTTCTTTAGAGTAAACGTTAAATTACATTATTACTTATATCGATGAATGGTTAAACATGTCACATTTTTTTAATATTATAAAATTTCAAATTAGACTTAAATATTCAGTTTGATAGAAATATACTTTTAAAGTTATTTTCAAATAGAGATCCTCGACTGTAAGAAATGCAGATACAATGACCTTAATCATAAGTTCGATCTATCTATATTAAATTTGATTCAATACAAGATCTAAACAAAGCGCACATAATATAGTTGAGAATTAAATTAAAATCGGTGATTTGTTAAAATAATAAATGGAGAGTTGTAACTTCGTGTCAGTTAAAATTACAGAATCACCCTCTGATCTGCAGCTTGTTGGATAGCTTATTAAAAACTAATATAAGTTTCTACTTTAATCATCTTCGTAGCACCTCTCAGCAGCTAGATATGACTCACGCATTCTTCATCATTTTCTTTATAATCTTCATTAAACTTGTGTCGATTATAGCTCTTGACTGAGCGCTCCCACAAAAAAAAGTTATAATTATTTAAATTGGACACACTTCAACTGTCACTGATTTATTCCATTTTAACTTAATATCTAATTTAATTCTCCTTTTTATTAAATTCTCAGCTATACTATTTGCGAGGATATAAATTTCATAAAATTATTATTTAAAGGAAATAATTTCTGCATAAATTAGATACTTCAACTGTTAATGGATCAAATGATTTTTAATTTACTTATTAATTTATTAATTATCCAATTTTTTATTTTAAAAATTTAAGTTAAATTTATAATAAGTAGCATTTATTTATTTTCATTAAAAATATTATAATATCGCACCAAGATGCACTATTCCCGTTACCCCAGTTTAATCTACAGGAGCGCCTCAAATATTTAACTATTTTATCACAGACACAACTCTTGAATACGATCAACCTTCATTTTATCGTCCAGGGATTTGCTCTGATGGTAAAATTATCTACGCTTTTTTATTTACACAGCATTGAAATCCGCATAAAATGATAACAAATTTAGAATAAGTTATTTTCGATTAATTTTTTATTTTAAGATGTTCTTTTCTCTATTTTGTTTGGCCGACTCATATAGCTGGCAAAAAGATATTTAAAAATCTTTGTAAATTAATCCGGATATATTTAACCCTCAAATTCCATTATACCCAGTTGAAGCAACTTCTATTTTCTAAAATTGAAATTTAAGATTGCAGTTAACTATCTAATAAACGATTTAAGTCATTTATAAATACAATTTCTATTCTATCTTATAATTGCTATATTATTTTGTTAGTTTTGGGATTTGTATTCATACAAAACCTTAACGGAGTGGATGCAAATTTTATATTTATACTACTACTCCAAATGAGCAGGCACTACCAAGCTGGGTCAAATTCAATACAACATCTTTGCAGCTGTTTATATAAACAGATGACTTCGTGAACTATGTCACCTACAAAGATTTTGTAGTTATGATCAAAGGTTATATAGGCTCAATGCCTAGCGTAAATGCCAACCAAACTATAATATAGATGAGAGATTAATCTAAATAGATAATTTGTTAAAATAATAAAATGGATTTTGTAACATCAAAGTTTTGAAAAATTGCTATATAACAAGCTGTTAAATTGTAATGCTCTTTCAATGGACAATAAATTCTCAACTTCATAAATTAAATAAAGAATTAAATTTTTACTTTATAATTAAATACAGGAACCAAATTTTGGCAATATAAATCTAATTTGATTTTAAACTGTGTCTGTAACATTACAAATAGAATGTACTGGGGCAACTTTTATATTTTCTTTGTTGAGCTTCGATTAGGTCTCAAAAACAGGAATAAATTTAATTTAGTTTAATTACGAATAATTAATTCAGATTATCTTTAAAAAGATTTTTCTTTTTAAAATTCAAATTAATTGCACACAAAAACTATGTTTTTATAATTTTTAGATATTTTTTGAAAGATTAAATTTTACTTCAATCGTTAACTTAAATTTTTGTAATTTTCTAATAAAAATGAGAGATAAAAATATTTTAAGAACTAATATTTAAAAGAGATATTTAGAATTTTATAAAAAGTCATTTATTTAAGAATAAGTACTCTTGTAATGAATACAGGAATGAAGGCGATACCTTTTCCTGCATACACACCTAATACAGCAATAATTTAAATGAAAATAGTAAATAATAAGCCATTAATTTTTGTTAGATAAAATTTAAGATAGGCATATAAAAATGAGAATTATTAGAAGGATTTTTAAATTTTAGTATGAGTGGATAAAATTATTCAATTAGGAAGGAGCCCTCGGTGAAGAGATTCTTAATCTGCAAAACCCTGAACCAAGAATTAGGTCACAAACTTCTGGCTAAGATAACTATTTTTACAGATCTACTTTAGAAAAACTCCAAGGTAATTGTTACTTAAATTTTAATGCTTTAACTAATGGCACTAAATTCAACAATAAATTTAACTCTTCAACTGCTCAAGTTATTTAAAGTTAACATATTTTATTCAGTTAGTTATCTAATTCATTAAATTCTACGCTTTGAGATTAGGTGCATGGTTCAAAGAACAATATATGACTCAGATGCAGTTATAAAATAATCTTACTTTAACTTTAATTTTCCTTTTCATTTATTAATTTATTGAGTGAGCTCACCTCCTACTGGCGTGACATATAGCTACAATGACGATAAAGATAACATATTTGTAGATACTTCTATCTTCACTACTCCAAAATAAAAATTAATCAATGTAGTTTGACCTTAAGCTGAAAATTAATTACTATACTGGTGGAGTATTCGACTGGTTCACACTCACTGTAAAAATTGTAGAACCAGTTGCAGAAGGAGGGAAATTCGATTTCTTAAGCAATTCTGGGCCCCCTGCTTTTATCATAAAAAAATTGTCAAATTAAATTAATCATTCCGTTGACTGATATCAAAGTAGTTTAAAACTAAGAAATAGTATATGCTCTCCCTTAAGTCAAAGATCCTGATGATGATTTGTTCTCAATAACCAGCTTTGACTGCAAGGATGCTACAGTATTTGTGAAACT
>JAJKFJ010007770.1:0-16181 GCA_027382625.1 Tetmemena sp. SeJ-2015
TTTGCAGAATTCTACAAAGTTAAATAAGGACTATAGATAGATAGTTGGAGTTGTATTTATTCAAATACTCGTCTCTCATTCCTTAGTAAAACTCGTGAGCTCTCTCATTTTCATTTGAGTCTATTGGACGGGCGATGAGAATATTTATCTCTTCAAAGGTTTCTCTTATCGCACATATTCTAGCATTGAAGTCATAGTACTTCTTCTGCTTAGAGGAAGTTAATCGTTCAAACATTTCAGGGTATTGCTCCAGCCAAGTGTCATAGAGATCTTAGGTTTCGACCTTGCCTCCTGAGAAAGCATAGAATCCTCCGAAAATTAAATTGGGACTCCTCTTCATTAGGAGGACCTTATAATTGAAGCCATCGTTTGTGTCTACTGATTCTTGAGAGAGTAAGGGTCTTACGATAATGATAGAACCTGAGTGAACTCTGCTTTTATAGTACTTCCCAAGCTTAGTATGATTTATTGCTTTCGAGGATTAGGATTAGTGATGTGACATTTATTATTTCAGTATTTCTCGATTTCACAAAGGATTCTTATTTAAAAATTTTAATCTTTTAAAACTCTATGAATGCTAAGACATATACATCCAGATTTTTATAAAAATACTTCCAAATTGCCTTTAAATAAAATCTCTGAACAAAAGATAGACAGGCTTGATTAGAATAATTCTAAAAATAATAAATTAAGTTTGATCAAGAAGTAACAGAATGGGTGCAGAACAAGGAAAGCTTGACGTTGTCAAGATGTAATCCCATAATTATTCTTGACATAAATTTCAGGTCGTCTCTTTTGAGGCAATCATAGAGCAGGATAGGGATTCATAGAGGCAAGAGATTAAATCAAATTGCTAAGAAGAAGGACGATATTTGCAAGCACTTGGAGTCCGGAAATGAAATGAACGCCATGATTTGGGTAAGTAAACGACTTGAAATTATGATATTTTCAACCATTTTTCAAGCACATAACTTGGTACAAAATTAAATTTAAAGGTCTGATTAATATCATTTTTAGGCTGAAACTTTGATAAACGATGAGAACATAATCCCTTGCTTTGATATCGTGAGCATTCTTTGCGACTAGATGAACGGAAGATTGAAAACAATTGAAAAGTTCGGGCCTTCAAAAGACATGGACGGCACTTTCAGGACTTTAGCTTACGCTGCTAGCCGACTTGAGGTGGAGGAGCTCATGGAAGTTAGAAGGTATGAAAAGTTAAAGGTTTCAACATTATAGATAACTTGGAAAATTGCTTGGAAAAAATTTCCTTGTAGATGTGGAAAAGGATTATATTGAATATAGAATATTTATAGTAAAATGAATTGATATAAGGATGAATAGTTGGTGAACAAAGTGGTAAGTGATTTGAAATGTTGATGTAAGGATTTAATAGATCGTGGCTCAGATCAGCATTAGAGTCGTTGAGGAGGGCGAAAAAGTAAAGAGAATTGTTGAACTTGCAAAGGAAAGAAACATCGACTTCAAGCCATCTGGAGAGGCAAGATGCTAACTCCAAGACTACTGTGACAGAAAGGGAATCACTAATCCCTTGACTGGAACTCAAGGATAGGCAGTGAATGTTGCTCCTTAGTATAATCCTCCTATGCCACCTCCTCCAAATTTCAATGCCGGCTTGCCACCTGCCTTCATGCCTCCCGGAGGCGGAGTCGGCGGAGGTTACAGTCAACTTATTTTTAAACCTTTTCCTCCTGTTTAGCCTGTGTATGAGCCACTCCCTCAGAATTCTTTCCAGCCTTAAGCGCAGCCTTACCCTAGTCCTTATGTCTTGCCCTCAAATGACAATATTTTTTTGCATGCATAACAATAGGAAATGTTTTGCTATTTTAACCTTCTTTTGAGTAGATTAAATTAAATATTTTCTCTCAATTTAAAAAAAATGAAGTTTTTTATTTTAAAAGAAGTGTGAATGTATAAAATATTGGGCTTGGATTACCTCAGTACCAGCCAGTGCAAGGAGGGTCATCTGCTTATAACTATGCTCAATACGATCCTGCATCCACTACAAGCAGCTTCCCAGGCTTCCAAAATAACGGTGGCTCTGGAGCTCCAGATGGGCTTGATGATATATAAGCAAAGTTAGATAAGCTTAAGTAAATGTGAGATATTCATTCATATTATTTTCATAAATATCCTTCTTCAAACCATCTTAAACAAAATTAAATGAAAAGTTTTAGTTCTAATAAAATTTTATTTTCATATTTAGAAATTTATATATTTATAGGCCAAATAAAATTATTATTGAATTTTTACTTCAAATAATAATCTAAACTTGGGCTACTTTTTCATCAAAACTAATCTGTTTTACGTTTTTTTTCCCTAAAGAATCTGATCCCTTCTATTGATTTAGAATAAATGAAATAGAGAACTATCAAATTTAATTATTCAAAAAATGAAGGGAATAATATAAGAGAATAACAGTGACGAATAAATTCTCAAGGAGGACTTAATTAGCATGGAACCCACCGATAAAGTTTAAACTATCTTTTAATTTTTAAAGTTGAGCTCTACCGCCACTCTAGGAAAATAAGGTAGATTCAGTCAATAATTTAAATATTTATGAAATCTTTAGATTCCTTATCCTCCTCACATGCATAGTCTATGCAGCTGCAATCATCATTTTAGCTTGTGAACAAATAAATATATAAGTTAGCTGTAATTTTATAATATATGAAATTTCAAAGTTGCTAAAAAATAATTATGTTAGATATACAAATTAAAATTGAATCAAAATACTATTCCAGACTAAATTATCTTGCAATCTTCATTGGGAATAATTTAGATACAATTTATAAGATAAATTAGAAAGAACATATTATAATTGTGCGCTCACTCAATAAACTCAAGCTTTTGTTTTATTTGTAAAGAATTTTAAATTAAAATTTACCCAATTTTCATTGCACTAATTCTACTTGTAAATAGATGAACTTTTTAATTAACTTTAGGTCCACTTCATTCTAGTGATACTGATTGGAAGATATGCTGGCAAAGCTATTCTCTTTCCATACGCCAATAAACTAGTAACCACTTATCTCGATGGCTAAGTGAATGAGAGATCTAAATATAAAATTCTATTTTTAATATTAGCATATTAGATTTGGAGTTGAGTTTGCTAAAATCCTGGAGAAAACTTACTACATAATTAAGGAGAACATGATAGAGCCAGTCTCCTAGTAAAACCTTGAACAATAAGAATCTAAGGTCTTCATGTACATTAGCAGCTTAATGATAGAAAAAACAATGCTTCAATTAGATTTGATGATTTTAAATGAGTTCATGTGAGCTAATAAGTCTCTATGCAAACATAAACCAGCAGTGCATCACTGACTCAACTCGAAGGAATGAAGAAGTTAATAGATACTTCAAGCGCCTCACTAAAATACTTATTGATATCAGATCGATCCTTCAATCCTTTCGAATATGCATAAAATCAGAGATGGAAGTTAAGGGACGTATTGAGGAGTTTCAACAGACTATCAAATTTTGGAGTGTCTTCTCCTCTGAAGAAATAGCAGACTTTAACGTTATGTAGCTGTACTCAGTAACACGACTACCTAAGATAGTATTAGAAGACGATGTTGAGAAATAAATGGATAACTTCTTGCATCTTGTTATGCAATTTAAATAGACTGTTTAAGAAGCAACTAAACCTGTGAATTGCTGCTGTCGAAAGACCTCCTGTGGATTCTTCTATAAAGGGATATTTGGCACACTTTCCTAGATGAAGTTCATCCTGGAGAAGAACTTCGATGGAAGGCACTTTGAGATTCCCTCTCATCTTGATAGGAAAATCAACATCGACGCGATGTTTTTCCCAGCCAGTACAGAGAAAACTTTAACGGCAAAGGAGTTAGAAGAAACTTCGCACCGTCCAGCCTATCTGAATATGCCGACTATAATCATGTGTAATCCGAACGCCTTCTTCTACCAGCACATGGTATCTTAACCTAATGCTTACTGGCTTAACTTCTTTCTGAAGAAGGGACTGAATGTAATGGGATGGAACTATAGGGGCTACGGAGAGACTCCTAGCTATCCAACACCTTATAATATAAAAACTGATGCAGAATCAGTACTTCTATTCTTGCAAAAAGAACTTAAGCTGAATGGGAAAATAGGAGTATATGGAAGATCTTTGGGTGGAGTTGCTGCCACTCATTTAGCTGCTAATTTCCCAGACAGGATATCTTTTCTACTTGCAGATAGAACTTTCGGAAGTCTAAGAGATGTGAGCGTCAGAAAATTTGTAGGTGATTGCGCCAATACACTTTTTGACTTCATAACGTTCCAATGGGAAACTAATAACCACATTAACTATGCTAAGGTAAATTAGAAAATGTTACTTATCCTTTTAGGCAACTTGCTTTAAAATGCAAGTGTGCGACCCCAAAGATGAAGTAATTGATGAATATGCAAGTCTTACAGCCTAGTCTTGTCAGTATATCGTAATATTTATTGGCTTAAACTTTTCTCTAGACAAGCAGAGAGCTAAAGGAGGAATTCTTGAATAAAGAAGAGAGAATAACCTTCTTTAGACTATTGAATGAGTTTTTCTTAATTGAGAATCATCTTTCAAACGGTAATTTCCAAGCTGCAGCTCAAACTTCAAATTCAGCGAAACAGTAATCCCCAGATAGAAAATCTAAATACATAGTTTAACTTGCAATGAATTTATTTCTAAGTTCAAGAAGGTATAATTTAGAGATAGGATTTATAAAATGTGTAGTTGAAAATAACTTCAGTATAAACTTTAAGAAATCGACAAAAGCCTCTTCTAAAGCTGGGGATTTTGATGAAGTGAGTAATCGGGATAGTGTAGCTTCAAAGCATGATAAAATTAGGATTCCTAGTTAGGCTTATAAATAAGAAAGGCAACTGCTAAGCTCATTGACTTATAAGCGACTCATCAATCTACTAAGTAAAACGAAGAACACTGCCGTTCCATCTGCAAAGATAATAGAAAACATAAAGCTGATAATCTTGCTGATGAATGACTTTTCAGGTGGCGTCGTTAAGCTAGGGTCAGTCTGCAACATTATAGCAAATAAATTATCGATAAATCTTTAATGAGCGTAAGCAAATTTATAAATAACAGGATGAAAAAGTAGCACGACTTTGAGCTTTTCCTTTCCTGCCTTTTTTGTTTGGGATCAAAGTATGAGATTGGAGATTTTTCTGCTCCATTTAATGTAAAATCTCAAAGGGAGCATTCAAAGAATAGTTATATTTTATATTAAGACAGAGATTCTGAACATCCTCTATCAACTAGGAGAGACTCTTAAGATAATTTAAGATGATCTAAATGACTCAGAAATAGGCAATTTCTTGTAGAATCTTGGTAATAAACTCTACTTTGTAATTTACTTTATTATAGTGAAGCATTTAATAAACTATTTCGAAGATTTATATGACTATATGATAACTGTGATACAGTCTGACTTAATAAGTCAGCAACTAGTAGGTTACTTAGTTCCTTTCAAGTAAGGTCACAAAGGTAAACCCAATAAAAGTGAAGAGAGATTACTTGAAAACCTGCTTCGAGAAAGTAACTTCATCTTTAACCCATTCTCCAATTTGAACACGGCAATAAATAGACCAAGTTCTAAACAGAACAACCCAATCATTTAAAATAAAAAAGAGGAAAGTGTCAAATTATTAAAAAAAGAGCCATCACTCAAAAGAGCTAGCGAGATAAATGATAATAAGATGTGAAGAGCAACTCTAATTTTGCAAATCAGTATTTTGAAATATTTATTCTTGTTAGTGAGTGATTTATGATGATAAATTGTGCAAAATTTTAACTTGTCAAAATATAAAGGAGATTATTTTAATTACTTGATATGGATAGAAAGCTGAGCCTTATAGCATCTCTTACTCTTTTGTAAGCTTTCATTGTAATAACTGATCATAGAGGCCTTACAAGAAGCGATAGAGTTTAACTATAAATGAAATACAGTGACTCACCTTATAGAGCAATTATAATTTTATATTGAAGTTGCGTCTGAAGATCATGAAAGCTTTTCTCAAGGAGCCTTTTCTGGTAATTAAATTTTAGCCATTAGAAATATATTTAGATATATTTGGCAGACTATCATAATAAAATCACCCTGAAAAAAGAGCCTGGGATAAGTATTTAACCAAGCTTTAAGAAAAAATTGATTTAAAAATATCTTTATATCTGATATAATAGAAAAAGAGACAAGCAAAAATTAAAATAGAAAACACAAACTAAAAGCAAATCAATAGATAGGCCTTTAGAACTACTACAACTTCGACTATTATGGGCCTATATATATGGGAACAGGCTCACAGGAAATGACCGTGCTTTATGACACTGCTTCAGATGTAAGATAGGAATAACTTATATACTTTTAAGTGGTTGGTTGTTGAATCCTCTGGCTGCAAAACATGCCATGGAACTAATTACAACATCGGTAACCCCAATAATAGATAAGATATTGCTTAAAGCGATAATATTGTAGTCCCGAAATTAATTTCCAAACTGCCAATTTTCCGAGGGCTTAGACTTGGAATATTGTTCTGGGGCTGCAGGAGAAGAGGGATAGTGGAGACTTTAATTAATAGTTGAGAAGGAACTTATAGGCTATATCTCATAATCATGCTAGGACATGTATAAGGTCGTCATATTAGTATTTTTCAAAAGGAACTTCTAATTTAAATGATTAAAA
Organism: Tetmemena sp. SeJ-2015; assembly: GCA_027382625.1. Classification (NCBI taxonomy): domain Eukaryota; phylum Ciliophora; class Spirotrichea; order Sporadotrichida; family Oxytrichidae; genus Tetmemena; species Tetmemena sp. SeJ-2015. Next base: position 6,711 of record JAJKFJ010007770.1, read on the forward strand.
AGACGTTTGATATTTAAATTCAACATTGCACAATATTTAAATTTACCTCTTCTAAATACGCAAGAACCTCTGCTTCGGCAAGTTACCACTTCTATGGATTTATTTATATAATCAGCCGGGCTACTGGGTTTTAACTCAACTGACGATGTCTATTTCGATCCTGATAAACAGCTTGGAATTCAAAGCTTCCAATGGTTCCTAGTTATTGACCAGACTGGAATTGTACGAGATCAGGCTTCTAATTTAATTTTAGAGCTCACAAAGTGATGGGATCTTAGGCTTGTGCAGAGATTATGAAACTGATAGCTACAAGTCGGGTCCACTGTTTGTCAAATAACTTTCCTCAGCGGTAAATAGTTATAGTCTGATGTAATACGATAGGGTTACATTAGCAAGAATTTGTTTGCCTTCAACATATTTAATTTTTTTTATCATAGCTGATGAGAAGAGTTAAAGCTTTGTTGATGTCGGTACCAATAATTATTAATATTTGTGCCTACTAAGTTCAAGCGATGAGAGATCCTAACAATCTGATCTGGACTAATTTAGTAGACAGCTTCTTCTGGATGACTACAGTCAAGGGATTTAAGATTGGTACTTCTGGATATTACTCCAACTAAGAAGACTCAACGTTTATGCATGGATCTTTCCCAGCTATTTTCGATACTGGATTTTCCTTTTTAGCAGTCCCAAAAAGTAAGAATCATTCTTTCTTTGATGCTTATTAGGTATTGGAATAACTTTCTTGTCAAAGGTCTTGCGAGGACAGATATATGCTCACTTTTAAGGACTCTTTTTAGTAACTTGTGATAGAAGCAAATTCTAGCCTTTTTCCCTCATGATCAATAATTATTGGATTGAGATTTCGCCAGATACCTAAATTTGATAGACAACTTTTAACTTAAATATTTTTATTATATTTAAGTTTACGTGATTGAAGTAAGTTTAATTTGCGATTTAATTTATTTAGGTGCAATCGAATCCCTCAGTTTGTGCTCTTGGCATTCAAATAAATAAAAAGGATACTTACCTACTGGGAAACGTGTTCATGAGAAATTATTGCAAATAATTCTCTCAAATTTATGTATTTTAAGATTTATTACTTAAAAGATATTTTTAATCTTTAATTAAAGACTTTAATGACTTTGCTATATTTTAAAAAGGCAGAGAAAACATCTATTCTTTCTATATATAATTAGAATTTTACTAATTAACCTAAATTTGTTGTTTTTGCTGATAAAATCATTTCATTTATTAATTTGCTAATACTATGTGATATTTGACGACGATCAGAAAAGAGTAGGTCTAGTCCCTCAGGCAAGTTCGAAAGTGGCTGATATTTAATACGATGACTATAACACCTAGGACTTAGACATAATCAGTATAGGCTTTTTCTGGTTTATTGGAATTATTTGGGACATCTTTAAATTAATTTTTTAAAGATTTATTCTATTTATATAATCTTATTTATCCTGTTTGTCATATGGCTCGTGTGGTTTTTGTACAGCTGCTATGCTTAAAAACAATAGAACTCAGACGACTGTGATACAGACTATGGAGATGAAGATGATGGGAAATGTGGCTGCTGTTGCTGTTGAGATTTATTTATAATTTACCTATCCTTTCAAAATTTTAGAATTTATAAAGCTATTTTTATAGTAAAGGAGATTTTTAAGAAAAGAATATGATAATAGGACAATAGGTGAATAACTGTAAATTTTAATTATAGAAATTACTAATGACCAAGAAAGCTAATTTATATTTCTCTAAGTAGCATCTTTTTAGTGGAAAGTTCCCTGCTTCAAAGAGTTTGTCAAATTATTATTTATAATTAGTAGCTTCTTTTAGTTAAAAACTCACACCGAAAATTTAAATTTGAGAATCTACAGTTGATTCATACTAAATTTTAATTTTAAACAGACAATCCAAAGTCTTCGAGGTAGGTGCTTTAACGTATATCTCATATTCTTAAAACTTTATACCTGCTTCCTCTATCTCAAATAACTGAGTGTTTGTATTAATTTCACATTTAAGCATGATTGTAGACCAACTGGTGAGTAGAGTTGCTTGATTCTTCCTTAATGTTTTTTCTTTTCTTAGAACATTTTGTTTCTGAAAATTTCTCTGCCTTGTTTGAAGTTTATCATAATGCGCAACTCGAATCTGAGATCATGCTACTTTTTTCTGTTTTTATGGTGTAAGTCAAGTTGCTTTCATTCAAATTTATATTTGTATTTCTTTATTTGGAGCTGAACATATATTTTTTAGACATCCGAAATAAAATTACAACCAATCTAATCCAATTTGGCATAAATCATTTAAATTATCAAATAATTTTTCATTTTATTTAAATTAAAAGATTCAAAAAATATCTTATATGTTATAAATTTTTCATTATAAATAAAATTTAATTTAAATTCATGTTAATTAATTTAAAATGAAATACTTTATCAATATCTTATAAGTTTTACATAAAAAATTTATTATATCTAAATCCTTTTCTCGATCCCTAAATTATTGATATTCTGTTCTAAATATCTCGCGAAAATATATTTTCTGTAAATACTTAAATAAAAGCTTTTTAATTTAGGTAAATTCATTTACCAAATTAATTTATCAATAATAAAGGGTATTTATATAAAATTACAACAAAGGTAAATGAATAAGCTAACATATTTGCTTCTATTGACCTCTTCTCTAGCCTTGTAAGACAAGTTACAAAATTATCAACCTCCATTTTACTCAAACCTTAACTCTCAAGGCAAAGAAAGAGTTTAAAGATGATTATTACAAAAATAACTCTGATTTTAACTGCCAGTTATATAGAGCTCTATATTTTATTTTAGCTAGGTCAGAATAAATAATACCAGAATTTTCACACCCTGGAACAGCGCACCTCACTTCCGATGCGGACTTGAGTTTGGAATCTGAAAGACCCTTCACCCTCTAAATGGACATTAAGCACGACCGATATGTCAACAAAGGAAAGCACGAGAAACTTCTCTCAGCCGAGGGAAACCAAATGATTAGAATCCCAATTTACAGGGATATACAATAATTATTTCTATATTCAAAATGGGAGAAAGCCTCTCAAGAAATTTCAAACCTTAGATAATCAGCCTAAAAATAGCTTTTGAAAGCTAAAAAATTCCTTAAATCAAATCCTGATGCTTTTTATTTATTTTGCCTCTGAGGAAGAGATCGCCCTACAGATTCAAAAACTTAAGGATGAGCTATTAAATTAAAATATAATATAGTATTGTAGCAAAGCAAAATTAATTGTATAATTTTTGGCTATTTCTACACATTAAATTCATTCAAATTGTATTTTATCAAAATTTTGAAGATAATTTTTGAAAAAATCCTCATAATCTCATCAAATTCTTCTAAACACAAGTCGTTGAATTAGTCATAAATTCAAACTATATCAATAAAAAGCTAGATAATTCTTCAAAACTGTATGATAGAATAAGAAAGAGCGAAATTGTGTTTGCTAATTAACGAACTATTATATAAGATATATCGAATCTATGATTCTTTTAACATACTTCTTTATAAGCCCTATAGCCATTTTATAGTTTGAAGGATTGGTAAAACCTTTCATCTTCTTTAAAATAGTTGCAAAATACTTACTATGTCACTGAATTTTTTTAATGAGGTTTTTTTTGGGACAAAAAGAATCTCGTTTGTGATAATTAAAAATACACTAATCCTATATACTAAGTTCTCTGTTTCTGCTCAAGCCATTTTCTAAAAATATCTGAATTATTTTTCATTTATACCCTTAAAAAAACTCCTAGATAATTTAACCAAACATCCATTATTTATTGAAGTCATATCTCCTCCAAAAATTAAACAATTAACTGTTGCAAAATCTCTGTTTTTATTTTAAAAACCTGAGATAGATATTTTTTATTCTGTTTACTGAGTTTTTTGCGAATATAATTTTATTCCAAACCCCCTTAGAGTCTAATATTACCAGTACGCCAGCATTTAGAATCTATCTATTTAAATTTCTCATTTGTCCAGGTATTAACATAAATTATCTATAGGTGACCTAGATAACTAATTTTAATGCATTTTAAATTAAAAAATCCTACTCTATTAAAATATAATTTAAGATAAATCTATATTCTGAATAGCTGTTTATGTTTTACAATTCAAATTTAATTAAAAAAAGTAATTTTAAAAATAAGAGTAATATTTATGATAAAAATATTTATTAAAATTATTGAATTGATTAGTTACTTATTTTTGCAAATGGATTATATTAAGATATTATAAATAATTTAATATAGCTTAAAGAATAAAACAGGAGAATGTTGATAGCTTAAATTTTCGTAGATCATAATTTTAAGAGAGAAAAGGTACTGAAAATAGCAGGTCAACTTTAAAAGAGAAATATCATTATATTTGAATTATCTTTTTATGACTCGTTTTAACATTTTCAAAAAGATTTGAGCTATTTATAAAAAAATTAATAGATGCAAGATCTAAGAACAGAATGAGATTGCGAGCTCCCGATACAACCGCAAACCTAGATAATACAGAAAACTACTTCTATAAGGCAGCTGCATATTTATTTTATATATGTTGGCTCTAATAAACAGGCATTTGACTTTATCTACGATACTGGCTCAGCTGTACGATATTTTTCATTTTTCCTTTTCTTTTTCAATTTTGGTTTCAAGTTTTCCTTCTCCCACAATTTTACTTACCTTTTCTGATTCGCTCTAATTAATTAAAAGTGGACAATGTTTATAATTTACTTTTCACCACTTATATGCTTTTCTTTAACATCATTATATGATGTGTTTCAACGGAAAATATAATGCATAATTAATTTAGCTTATTAAGAATGTATTTCTTATTAAAATACAGATTGTTATAAATACAATACACTTTGAGAATTAAATTAACAAAAATAAGTAATCTAAAATAATACTTTATATTCTATCACTTGTTATTAAATGAACTATATTAGTGGTTACTTCTCATGGATAGCACCTGCTCTTCATGCTCTCAAACAAAATACTATTCATCTCAGAGCAGCACATATTCACTCTATTCTTCTACCACTTACAATCTATACGTAAGCCTCTCAAATCATTTTTTTAATATTCTTTTATTCATAAAGTTTTATTTTTAAATTTGGTTGTTAGTATGGAAGTGGGTATAATATTAAATAATATTAATATTATGATAACTCTTAGATAGAAACCCTTTTTTTAGTTCTTGATTATGGGCTAAGTGAAATAAGACTTGGCATAAGTCAGAAAGAAAATAAATAAATAATAAATACTCAATAAATACATTAAACACATATTGATTAATGAAATAATCATTTTCTATTCAAAATATTTTTTTAAAAAAAAATTTTCTTCTCAAACGGAAATTTTGGACAATTTTAATTCTAAAAAGGAGGGTGGCTCACTTCCGTCATTCACCCTCCCCCAAAAAAAAATATATATTAGCAACATCGAAAAATCATCAATCCAAGAATCAATATCTTTGATTCACATGAGAATATATGGTAATAGAAAGCCGTAAGAGGAATCATACCCAATGGACGCACATAATGGTCGTAATATATTTACACCTCAATCAAAGTTGAAATTGGTGCTATTGTTCCTAAATTTTCTTTTCTATTTTAACAATGATGTGTAATATTATATAATAATATTTTGGGGAGGCAGAAGGCTTTCAAGGATAAGATACTGTTAAAAGAAATTATTATTTTTTAAATATTCATAATTTAACTGTATCTCTGGATGTAGCTCAAACATAAATATATTGAAATTAGTTTATAATAAACATTTTTGAAAACGAGTTTATAAAGCCACAAATTTTAGATTCTTCCAGGCCACTTCTTTATATTTTTCTCAATCCGGCTTTGTAAATATCTTGCATCTTTTTAAGCTTGGCGTAGAGTTATCATGATGGAATTGTTGGAATTGAAATTATAGTCACGAATTTAATGGATGATTATAAAAATATAAATTTAGAAAAAGGGCAGAACTGCTGAAGTTTACTCAGCAAGGCTCAAATTATGTGGATAATGAAATATTTATATCTAAATACTGTCTGACTCATAAATCGTTGTTTAATTTTAAAGAATAGAAAGAAAAGTAGAAGATTTGAGGGTTTCTTGCATTCAAAAATTTCCTCAATTATGACTCAGCAAATGAATAGAACTTTCTAAAATTTCAAGCTAATTATAGAATTCCTTGAATTTAAAATTTAGAGCTGATCTCATAAAATAAATTTTGGAACGTATTTCATAATTTTATGCTTAATTTTTGCATTTAAATGAATTTAGAGTCGTAAATAAACATTTTATTAAAATTTAGAATGTCAAGAACATCATGCACAGATACAAGATTCTCAAACGGCCCCAAGCTTATGGGTGGCTTGAAGTCTTCTTCTTCAGTAAATAATTGGGAGAACTTATTGTTTCTAGATCACAGCAAACACTTTCGCATTCTTATAATTTTCTAATTCTACCTGGCCGACACTGATCAGCAGTCAGTGATGGAGATCGGAGGATACTCAACCACTTACATGAAGAACCCCGCAGATCTCAAATGGTTTGACCTTGACCCCAATGAATTCTGGTTTACCATCCCAATCACTGGAGTTATTTATTATAGCCAAATAATAATTAAATTATAGATATATCAAATATTCTATTCCTTCTTAATTAAAGATATAACATTTAATATTAATGCTTCTCTTAATTATAATTATAGCTAAGAATTTAATAAAAAAAAAAGTATTAAATTATATATTAAATTAAAATGGAATAAATCAGTGGCAGTTGAAGTGTGAATAAATTAAATAATTATTAAACCATTCGATTCGGCTTTAAATTTGAAGAACTTTTTATCCTTGTAGCTTTTGTCTGGAGTGCTCAGCACAGAGTTTTTAGCGACACAAGTTTTGATGAAGATGATAATGAGGATGAAGATGAGTGCGCAAATCATATCTCACTGCTGAGAGGTACGACTAAGATGATTAAAGAACAAACTCATATTAATTTTTAATGAGCTATCGAACAAGCTGCAGATTAGGGGCTGAATCATTAATTTCAACTGTCACCATTTTGCAACTCTCCATTTATCATTTTAACCAATCATCGATTTTAACTAAAACTTCTACTATATTAATTTTAGTGTTTAAATATAGAGCTTTGAATAAAAAGTCACCTACTACTTATTAAAATGTTTCAAGATTCAGAAAGAGCTGTTACAGACAGTCAAGTGGCATTGTTCTAAATTAAATTATAGCTAGAGAGAGACTGCGCTATTATTTCAGCAGATTATCATATTGCTGATGATAAAACAGTTAGAACAGAGTATTCGAGATTAATATCCTCACTTTAAAAAAGATAAAATTATTTTTTTGTGTTTAAGAATGTTTACTTAATTATCTTCAAGGCTATTTTTTGAAATCCTTTTTCATAAAATTATTTATTACACGAATAGTTAATGAGAAATTATGTTTTTACTAATTTCTAAAATTTAGCTAGTTTAAACAATGTTATTGAGTTAGATACTCCGATCAAGACACTCATCCCAAAAATCCAAGCATCAAAACTGCTTACTCATTTGATAGCACCAAAGTCATTCTTATACATTTTCTATAATTTTCCTATATCATTACTAAAATATCGCATTTATTTATATTAGCTTTTGTCTTTCTTTGATAACTGAGCTTTATAATTTTTTTTTCAATTTATGTGCAATACGAATTGATAAAAAACTTATGTATTTATAAATTTAAAGTTATATTTCATATTAAGAACGAACTTTTTTATAATTTTTTTCATAGATTGATGTGTGGTAAAAAGGTTTTGCGTAAATTTGGCTTTGATTTAATGCAAATAAATTTATTTTTATCAGAATTGGTGGTATTGACTTGTATTTTAGAAGAGAAAACTCATTTATAATGATTTGAGCTAAATTAAAAAAAAATTACAAAACAATAATCTGTCTGATTTTAGCCATACGGTCTTCTCACTGTAAGTTAATTATATGTTAAAAATTAATAAATTCTCATCTCTCTATAAGGAAATTAATTCATTAAAATTATTTTATTAAATTCTTCAAAATTATGACTAATTGCTTTTAAAAAAGTTCACATCCATAGAGGTAGTTCAAGTGAATTGAAAATTGAAGTATATTTACATAAAATATCAATTTATTTTAACTTAGCTAGCATTTACAATTGAGTAGGCTTCAAATGGTAATGTCTAAATATAAACTTATATTTTATTTGAGAGGGGAGAAATTAAAAGAAGAAATATCTAAACTAACTTGCTTTGGAGAGCATAGATCAACTATTTCCTCTTCAACTATCCTTGCATCTTAATTCACAATTCATTTCGCAAGCTTATGAAAAGAGAAGTAAAAAAAAGCAGGACCAAAAAGAGAACTCAGAATATATCGGCTATCACATTTTATCATACTGAAACAATTTCTATCTACTTCATGAGCAATGGCTATTTTTGTGCAATACTAAAATTCTTGAATGAGAGACCTTCGTTTTTAATTTACTTCCTATACTAACTATTTCGAATTTTATAGGTCAATAATTTACAACAATTCATTATTGTTAAAATAGAGATAATTTTCAAAAATAAATTTAATAACATTTTAGCTCGTTTTCTTTCTAATACTTTGGAATGTGTTCACAACCCTGTTTATCTTAACTATGAATTAAAATTGTTAATTTTCTGTGATTTTAGGATAGATAGAATGAAAATTACTAATTAATCAGACTATATCCTTGATTTGTATACTACATAAATCTAATAATTTATGTTACAACTCGCTCTGATGTCTACTGCCATTACCAATTAAAAACAAATTAAACCACGCTGTAGGCTTTTCCAATAAATTTTATCTCCAACCTAAGCTATGAGAACAAAATACTTCAACTTTTGGATAGACATTCAATGGATACTCATACTTATATTTTTATTTTAATATATTTGTGTACAAATAATTTAAATAAAATTTGAACTTAAAATAAATAATAAATAAGAATAAAATAATTCATTGAGATATTAGGGCCAAAAAATAATAACTGTCACTCATGTGTTTATTAGTAAATTTAATTACACTAAATTATTTCTATTCTTTCTATTTAATATTTTTTAATTTATTTATAATCAGATTTTCAATTAATTGTACCTTTTACATTTCATACTCATAAAATATTTTGGTAGTCATTCTTGACTAACTTAATTTATTTTGACACAGGAACTACACTTGCCTACTTGCCTAGTTGTAAGATATTAACTCAATCTCTTAAATATGGTAGATTATTTCAACGCGATCTTGAACAGAATAACTTTGGACCACTCTGAAGTTGTTTACTACTCAGGTGATGGTCTTTTCTTGGGTACTTGCGATCTCAGCACCTACTACTCAATTTACTTCTTGATGGATGACAAATGGGTTGAGATTC
>JAJKFJ010007775.1:0-16179 GCA_027382625.1 Tetmemena sp. SeJ-2015
ACCAAAGAGTCATACTTGTCTAATCGATTTGATATGAATGTTGAGTTTTTCCTAATGCCATGTCTAACCAACGCCTAATCTGAGGATTTTCTGCGCCGAGGTGAGGCCGGCAGATTCAGATGTACTGCGTGTGATAGCTGACGGTGAAGGTAGATGTAAACTTCTACAGGGGATTCTCTATTGTGTTGAAATGAGAGTGGCGCGTGATGACTGATTAACTGACGTCATGGCTTATACGTGTTTACAGGGAGTGGTTACACCTGTTAGGATCTGACTTATTTATGTCCTGCCTGTTACTCATTAATTGCATAATCTAAGTCTCTAGTCACCTTAATCTGCGATAGGGATTAATTTACTGTCACCTTTCTTTCAAAAATTAATCGATCTCTATTTATAAAAGGAAATATAGTAGGCATTAATTACCATAATCTCTTGAATAATTTTCACTAAAATTCACTAAAAAATACTTTTAAAAGCAAGATAGAGAGCCTTCTTGAGCTCATACATTAATTGCTAAAAATGAAATTAAAGTTATTAAATAAAGATCTACACCTTTTCCACGTAGATCTTTTACTCAACTTTTCCATTTGAAGATAATTGAGTTCAATTTTTTCTTCATATCTGAGTTCTAATTATTCAATTAATTCAAGCTTGGTTCAATCTTCAGTCGATATTGCATATCAGTTACTTTAAATATATTCACTATTTTCAAATTCTTATAAAAGTATATATAAAAAAAGACTCTATTAAAATCTTTATTAAGAGAAAAAAAGAATGACTCTTCATCTCTTCTAATTTTATTATGAATTGTAATTGTATTCAACTGTAGTTAAGAAAGAGAAAAATGGCGTAAAGATTATAATTATGAAGCTTTTCTTTATAAAATTAATTATTAGCGCAGGCTTAATAAGTTTGAATTTTCTATACTTTCTCTTTAAAATAATTAAGTCCATGTTCCAGGCTCAAAGTCCACGTTCCAGGCCAGACAGTCCACGTTCCAGGCTCAAAGTAGACAGAAAAAGTGTAAGTCCACGTTCCAGGCTCAAAGTAGACAGGAAATTTTTTTGTCCACGTTCTAGGCTCAAAGTGCACAGGAAAAAAAATAAGTCCACGTTCCAGGCTCAAAGTGGACAGGGCGAATGCTAAGCCCACGTTCCATATACCCTGAGATATCTTTGTGACAAAAATAGTTTATGGGAATGATTAAAATCTATTAAACAAAACATTCAACTAGTTCAGATAAATATAAGCTCTACTTGATAAATTAAAAAAAAATCAATGAATATTCATAAACACCTAAATTTTATGGGACTTGAATTAACTAATTGAAAGCTATATTTTTTACATCATTTTTTAAAGTAACATCCAATTATAATTATTCGATTATCTAATTAAGTATAGAGCTTCCAAAGAATCATTTTAATTCAATTATTTTTTTTCAAAAAATATGCTCCTTAAATCTGATCTATTAGCTCCTAGATTAATCCTCTAAAAATTAATGTGTTAAATCATTTAGCCATATTAAAATTTCTATAAATTTGTATAAAGAGATTTTATAGCCCTTCTATATTTTGAAATTAGTTAATTTATTTTTATTGTCTTAGAGACAGAGATTGAGATGAAATTATTTACGCCATAGATTTTTTAATTCCAAACCTTTTTAAAAAATAATATTTATTATTTTTAGGCATTTATAATCAGATGCTGGCTAGAGAGAAAAGATAGAGCAAATTAATGAATGTTCGTTACTTACCTAGTGAGAGCATGCCTACGCTCATGATCACGACAATTTCCTATTGAAGCGAAAGTTCTCTCGCAAAACTCGCATTTGAAAGGTTTCTAGCCAGTGTGAATCCTTAAGTCATTATATATTTATTCTATCATTTAAAATTTAAGTTTTGAGTAATTAAATAGAAAGTTAAAATCTAGGACTGGTGACATGGTACCATTGTTGGATTGGCTGGGGCAAGAAAATTAGCCCGGCATTACTCAATACCTTTACTTCGTTGCTTTATCCTCCCTGAGGCGATCTAGTTTTTATCCTTTGGTGAATAATCCAGATTGTTTAATTGAAAGTTCATGGATTATAGTGAACAAGAATCGCAAGTAAAGTTGGACCTCTTTAAACTTTATTATGATCCCCTTACTTCTGATACAAGAGCTCACAAGGAGAAATTATAGTGGATAAAATCTCCATCGGAATCCAAGAGAGCTTTAAGAGAAAGCTGTTAGGTACAGACTTGGCTTATCTTGATGAGATAGTATTTTAGTAAATGGCACAGTCATTAATCTGCTCACTGTCTGAAGGTTAAACCTATCACTGTGGACTTTCATTCAGGTTTTGATTAGCTTTGCACAGCCAGAATTAAGATACCAAAAAGTTACAAGAGGGAGTAGGATGATTAAGTCCATAGTGTTTCCCTATCTTATTTAAGGTGGCATTTCGTAGCCTCTCATAAGAGCATGGATTTACAAGTGATCTCTAAGGTGATTATTATAATTACGCACGTTTTTATTAAAAACACCTAGTAGTTTATTCATTAATTTCGCATTTTATCTTTAAATCTTAAATTTTAAGTGAACCTTTAAATTCCCTTTCTCAGCAAATTATAAATATAGGGATGATATTGACTGGACATATCAGGAGGTATTCATTGTTGTGCTTGGTGCGTTTGTGCAGCTCAAGCCTATTTCTCCTCGCAAATGATTTCTTGCACTCTTTAAAACAATATATCAATGTTATACTAATTAAGACTCCTAGAAATCGCAGTGGAAGCGCTTTGAATTATTTAAATATTCCATTCGTTGTGATCTCCTGAGATAGATATGAGCAATGTTTTATAGATTAACTTGTGGTAAGAAACGAGTTAATTAATTTAATATCTATCAATCTTATTGGAGGTTATGCTAAAATAAAAGATTAGAAATAAATTTTAACATAACTTTGATCCCTAAAAAATCTGATTAAGGTTGGTTAGACTATACTAAATTCTTATAATTATCAAAGAACCTCAGAGTGATTAATCATAATAAAAAAATTATTGTGAGATTTTGTTCTAATAGGATTTTTAATTTGATTATTTTAATTACAAAAAAATTCATCATTAAATTTTATTAATTAGGAATTAAGTGAACCCCTAATAGGGCATATATAAAATTTTAAATTAAAATAAAACTTAAGATTGATAATATAATATGTGGGTACTTAAATAGAAACAGATAAATATACTGATTCGCCTTATATCCTCACCTTATTTATTAATTAATTTATCTAAGGATTTTGATAAAAAATAGGAGAAAAATATACAGCTGAATCATTACAGAAAAGAATACTGCCTGGCTTTAAAAAAGTCTTTATTCACTAATTAATCTGTGATGATCTCTCTCTCTAAAAATAAAGTTATCAATTAAGATAAATGTTTACTCCATTATCAATATCTTTACTCATTCATATTTAAGTCATAAAGATATATCTTTTGCTAATTTTAAATTCAATAATCATAGTTTAGATTCGTCCCAAAAAAAAACATGTAAATTAATTTCTAACTCTATTTTTATAAATTTAAAATTATCTTGAACACTTTATTAAATTTATTTTTCCTGCTTAATTTAAATTTTTGTTTTATATTTGAGGATAATATTTATTGAAACCTATAATTATTCTTGAACTTTAATTTTTATTTAAGTTAGTGAAACTATTAATATAAGTTTATAGAATGCTTAAATGAGGTTTCTCTACTTCCAATTTTAAAGCCAATCATTTCTTTTGACAATAGTCTAAAGGTTGTTTTTATTATGAATCTCACAGAAAATTGGATATAATCTGTTGCTTTATATTACTAACTCATTCTTAATCCAAACTATGAGAAATCTAATTGCTCTCTTAAAGTTAGAGAGCATTTTACGGAATATAAATAGGTTTTGAATTTTAAAATTTAGTGACAAAATAGGAAGTCTGAAATTATTAGTATTCTAAATTGCTATCATACATTGAAAACATATATCCAATTCAAAATAAATCTCAATGCCATACTTCTTCTAAACCTTTTAGATTGGCCAGATTTTATTCGTTCACAAAGGATTCGAATTTTAATCCACACGAATTATTTTTAAATATAATTTTGAACAAATTCTAACTTTCTCTTTTAAAAATCAAGAATAAAATTAAACATAAACAATCTAACAAATTATTGAAATGTAATTCATTCTAAAAGCACATTACTAGTTAAGTAAAAATTAATTAAATTGATAATCATAAGCCCTCATTTATGAAATGGGATAGACTGGTTAAAAGGAAATGGAAAATAATTTTCCAACTTTCTATCACATAAAAAGCTAGGCAGTTAATCATAAACGGGCATATTAGCAGAGCTAATCAATCAACCATCCTTCAATTAATGAATGAACTAAAAATTAATTTTATGGGGGGGGTAATCGCCTAAAAGAATGAAAAAATTTATAAATGAGAAATTTGAGTTAATGAAAAATTAGCCATTAAGTCAATTTATGTCTCTAAAGTAGCTATTGCCGTAAGATTTAGGAGGTATTTAATTTCTTACTGGTATTTCTCTCTACATAGCGTCGATTCTGAGTTTTATATACTAATTAAAAAAAATTACATTTAAAATGAAATGGGAAATTTAATTTTTGAATTACAATTTTATAAATATAGTAACTTAATGAATTGAAGCTCTAATCAGGAGCTAGCTGAGAGAGGGATCAAAAGTTATCTTTGCAGGTCGCTGACTACTTTCATAGGTTGAACTTATAAATTATGCATATTTGTATGCCAATTTAGGTGTACCTCACCTACTCTTAAATATTATAAATATAGTTAATTTAGCTGGCTATAAATTAGGTAACGTATACTAATTTAAGGTTTAGGCTCCCTTATTAATATATGCGGCCTATTCATGCCTTATCCTTAAATTATTTATTCACAAAAATCCTGCTAATCCCAATTATAACTTCATCTTCTTCACATTCAATACAAAATAAATAATTTAATCAATGCTGAAAAGTGCCTATTAATAAGTATCTATTGTAAAAAAAAGTATTCCAGGATTAAGAAATGATTTTTTTCTTTTATGTATACATTTAGTTTGTGCTTCATTTTTTTTAACGCTCTCTATATTTTGATCAAGTGAAGTCTTTACTATTTTATATTTTATGATGGGAAAAGCGAAAATATCCTATCTCATTCTTAAGATTATAATAAAGAAATTATATTGTTTTATTTTTTAAATAAAATTTTAATTTATTTTTAAACTTAGCCATATAATCTGAGTCTATACTTTTTTTAAAAAATAGTCTGTAAAAATATATAAATTCAGCTAAAATAAAGAAATAAATTAATTATAATATATATTATAGAATTCTTCATAAAAAATAAAATTTTAATTGTTGGGTTTTAATTATAGAAATTTTAAAATATAAATACAAATTCTTGCTATAAATTGATATTGATTTTAAATTATGAAATCTATTAAAATAGATTTGAAGAACTATTAATTTAGATTGATATAAATTTAAAATGTCCATTTGATAAAATATCTTATTCTTATTGAAGTTAAATAAATAATTAAACAACAAAAATATTTGTGCTTTTTGATACTACAATATTATCAAAAATAAAATACGGGTAATGATTTAACAAAGATAAGAAGGATTGGAGGAGCTCGATTATTTATGAAATTTAAAGCACTTTGGTGAGACAACTTCTTCCTTACTATATAAGAGAGTGAAATCAACTCTCATAAATATTTTTTTAAAAAATTATCATAATAGGCATATAAAAAATTATTAAAACTATTTTATAATAATCAATAAACTCTACTTATAATATAGGAAGATTGAAGATCCCTTAATTAACATTGGATATTAAAACTCATATTTATTATAATTATTATTCTTCTTTTAATTTTTTAAAATCAAAGATATAACTCGAATAAAATCTTTCTTTTCAGTAAATATTACTTAATTTATACATAAAAAATTTAAAGCAGGGATAGTAATCATGATTTTATTTAATATATAATCTTTATAAGTTATTTTTAAACTAATAGAGGTACTGGAAAAACAATTTTAAAAATAAACGACTTGCAAACGTCAAAGACATCAATTACAAAAATCAAATTCGCTAATTTTCTAAATTCAATAAAAATCAGCACTTTAAAAATATAAATTCTCTGGCCTAAAACTAAAATGAAATTTCCGAATTCTCAAGGTCTTCAAATGGCTGGTTGGTAGGGTTAAGTTACTATCTTCATCTTTTATAAGAAGCGAATGTGAATATGATTTCTTATTTATCTCTTAAGAAAAAGCACTAATTAGAGTTATAGGGCGGAGTTGAAATTCAGATTATTTTGTTTAACTCTTTAAATTATGCATTAACGCACATTATTGCTTAGAATTCATTAATGATTAAATTTATAAGCAGGTGGTGAGGTGGCATTTAAATTCTTAGCTACAACCCTTATATTCTGCTTGCTTGATAGAGACCCAATTCACACAAAAAAATTTATATTCTTCTTTAACAATCTTCACATAATGTCCCTCTAAAGCGAGATGTTCCGCAGCTCAATTCCGGCTTATTCTGTTCTTAGTTTTAAGATTGAGTAGCTATATACTCTAAAAAAAGTGGATCTTACTAAAAAAATAACCAAGATATAAAGTCTTTGAATTACAATCTCTTTCCAATGTTCTAATGGTATTATAAATTAAAAAAAATTTCAAATGTCACCCAACTTCGAGAAGTGTTAATTAATTAAATGCTTAACTTTATAATACATTAAATTGTTTGGTATAATATAAGGAGACAAAATGTGATTAGATGGTTATATTTATTAGGAGTTAGCTCCCTCTAATATATAATTGAGGAATGATTTATAAATGTTTATTATGATTTTGGAAATCATCTCTCTAGAATATTCAATTATTTATATAAAATAGAAATAAAACAAAAAATTAGAGTTTAATGAAAATATTTAATCAATTTTTTATTAGAGCTTAATCATATCTACTATATTTTAGAACTTTTACAACTTTGCATTAGTTTTGGCTTATTATTTAGAAAATCAAAATATCAGATTTTTATGGACGATACTTCATAAAAATAAACTAAAAATTTTTGGGCTCACCTTTTCAGAGAGATAAGCTTGTACAATTTTAATTAAATAAACTGAAAAAAGAGACTTATATTTTAGTAAGGATGTAAATAGATGAATAATGGTTGCTCATCTCAAAATAAATTGGATTTTGAGTTTCTTAGTCTGATCGCCAGTTCTTGATTAAATTATTCATAAAATGGAAGAAAGAGTTCTCTTTCAGTTTATTCGTGATCGTCATCAACCAAGGCAGACATCCATCATTAAAAATCTCAAATAGTAATAAATTATACTTTTCAGGGTAGACTGAAACTCAGTGCTCATGAAACGCGGTACCAGTCTGGTATCAAGGAGCCCCCTCATTTTCGATTCCCAAAAACATAAATAGTAATCTTTGAAGGAAAAATAGCCTAAAAATTTATACTTAGGTGGGAGGGTTTGAAATAATTATTTAATGTTAATTAGGACGTCAAAAATGAGTTAGCACCGCGGCTTCATACGAGGTACCGGGTTCCATAGTGAGGCCAAGATTTTATCTACTCTTCTTTTCATTTAGAAGCTTACTTCCAAGGCAGTCAAGTAAAACTAGAAGCGCATACCCTCTTCAAGAACAAAGCCAAAGAGAGTTTCTTCACATTTTTGCATGAAAACACACTAGATAAAAATAGATAGACTGTAGATGCTCATTATGACCTTTTTCACAACAATGAGCAAGACTTTCACAGAGCTCAAAATGTATAACAAAATACAATTAATTGCTAAATGAAGACAGTTGACTCAAATCATTCATTCTTATGAATTAGTCGTTTAAATCCTCAATTCTTTAAAAAACAGCGAAGTGCTGCACTCACACTTATAAACTCTTAAACTAATTTTATTTTTATAGATATGGCCATCGATAATCAACAACTTTTAATTTTTTCTCCAATATTAAGCGATTTTAAAATATATTTTCCATATATATTTTCCCGACAAATAAAGATTATTTATTTTAGAAAGACTCACCAATGAGAACTGTTAAATGTAGCATTCTAAAATTCTTATCTCTAGCTATAATTCAAAAAAGGAGGTTTTTAAAAAATGGAAAATACCGTCTTGTAACTTTTCATTACAACATCCATAAAGATAAAACTACTCAAACCCACTCATTTTAAACTAAAGCTTATAACTTTACAAACATAATTTATAAATTTGCTTCAAATTTATTTTTTTCCTAAACAATAAAACTCAAACTTTAAGCCTATAATTTATATTTAAATTATTGAAATGATTAATAAATAATTTGCATTTAAGGCATAAAATGAGAGAAAATGAGATGCTATTAATATTTTATATTTTGAATACTCAATTCATATCGATTAATAAAAAATGTGATTAGTTGACTTTACAATACAAATAAAGTTATTTAATTAAAATCTAATTTATATTTAAGTAATTATTTTTAAAGCTACTGGTTTCAAAATTTATTTGGAGCTATTAAATTTCTAAAATTAAAGGGTCTTTGAACTTTTTAAGTATTTAAAGATTTTATATATTTTCCTCTCTTATTTCCTAATTTTTTCTTGGGTTCTTTCTCATAATAACAATAAGAGAATTAATATAAATCATTTTATTTTATGTTAATTAAATTTTCATTAACTTCTATTTCTTAATGTTGAAAGCTACAAATTTACAAAATATGTCTAATACACTTTGGAAATTCAACTTAAAAATGTATTATTATTTTTTTAAATGGCAATAAATAAGATTGATATATTTTTAACTGCTAGTTAAGGGATTTCATACTTAATCAAAAGCAGCCCCAAAATGCTTCAATTTAAATTAATCATTATGAAAAAATATAATCTAATTAATTTTTTGTGGAAAATATTAAATTTAATTTGTTCCATATCAGAGGCATTCTTTTTTTTAGAAAAAGCTTAAAAAAATAATACCACTAAGGTGTAGAAGATATTTAATTTATGTTACAAATTATTTATATTTTAATTAGAAAATAAATATCAAGCAAATTGTAAACTCTCAGAGATTTAGCTCATTATATTATAAAAATAATATATCTAATTTGACTTCATCATTAAATATTAAAAATAAATATTGAATTAAACATCAACAAAAATATATAAAAATATTTTTTCATTTCTCACTATATTTATGGTTAGATATAATTTAATAAAAATGTAAAAAATATTTTGAATGAACTATGAAGCTTCAACTTTTAAGCAGTTCAGAGTTAAGTTAAATTTTAATTCTAAACTTAAAAATGCTAAATTGCAATTTCTTTTAACTCTGCAGTAGTCATTTTAAAAAAATGAATGAATCTTTTCCCTAATTCTTAATTTGAATTGAAGTCTGCTAATTAAAATTTGTCACAGTATTTAAAATTAATTTGCAACTATAAACCGATATCTTTCATAAATATTGCATAAAGTAAATTAGAAGGATTAATTTAAAGTATTTATGTTCTTACCACACGCACTAGTGATGTAACAATATGAGAAACCAGTAGAGGTCTCCAGTAGCCTCAGTGATTGCTCTTTTTATAAGAGTCTATCTAATGATTCTTCAAACAATGAAACTCATATCTATCTCACAATATTTATTTAATTTTTTCTAAATTTAAATTTGCTTAGCTAGTTTATTAAATTATACAATTTCTTTTTTTAAATGAAACTAATTTATATTTATCTTTTAATTTTTAGTGAAAATTAAGTGCAATTTATCTAATTTTTAAACACCCAATGAAAATGCATTTCTTAAAATATTTGTTAAGGCATCTAACCAAATATACTGAATAAAAGTTTTCAAAAATTAAAGGGAATTATAACATAATAGAATTATTTTTTTTTAAAAAAAAAACTTCCAATAATAAAATATTAAGGCCCCTTTAAATTCTTGATGAATGTACCTCTAAGACAAAATAATCCTATTTAATTTGACTTTCTAACATTCTTGTAGACCTATAATTTTATTTGTTATTAGACCTTACTAATGCAATCAAAAACTAATGAAAATAGCATTACCTTTATTTGTTTAAGATTTATTGAATGTCTGCCACATTTAAATGAAATGGTCAAGCATCTTTAAAAGAGGCATCCCTAGACTTCACTTGAAGAAGGGATCCTTAAAATGGTACGCACTTCACCTCTAAAAATATATATAATTATTTTCTGACTGCTAGGATATCTCAATTCTAAGAAATCAGTGAATTAAAAATAGTATATATTTTATAGTGATTCCTTCTATTTTAGTTAATAGACTTCGGTGACGAAGCTTCTGAAAACTCCTTAGCTAAATTCTAAGTAGCCTACTGAAGCAAAAAAGCTCCAGCAATCATCTCAAATAACTGCAAATACTTATCTCTTAATTTAATGAATGTGCTATTTATTATGCATCAGAACTTCTTGCCTCGAATAACCAACCTTTCATAAATCCAAATATTGCTAATGGGAAAAAGGTTTGTTTTTAATAATATAGCAGAGTTATGTAGACTATTAAATTTGCTATCTATTCATTTAGGGATAACTTATAATTATGCAATAGCAATTTAGCAAACAGGAGGATGAGATTACATTTCAATTTTTAAGCAGCAGACTTCCATAAATTGGATGAACATGATCTCTAACCTACATCCTAAAAAAGGAATTAATACTTCAATTAAATATAAATGAATCCTAAAAATAGATTAGAGAAGGTGTGAAATAGCCATTTGGTGAATTATTTTTAATATTTTTGATAATTATCTCCCATCATCTAAGATTAATATTTCAGCTTTGAGATTGATTTTTGAAATAAATTATCTAAAGAAAATAGAAAATACTTTCAATAATTCTCATTCTCAATTTTGCTTTTATCTCTCTTTAGTATTTAAATTATAACAATCGTCTATAAAATAAAAAATAGTGTATATAAAATAAAAAATAATTCTCATTAAAGATCTATTCTTTGAATATAGCAGAGAATCCATTCATCAATAAAATTTATTTAAAATTATTCCATTAAAATATAACTCATAAGATATTATGGCTGGATTAAAGAGTGAAAAGACATGATATTAACCAATTGCTTAAAGTTAAAACTAACATAGGCGTACTTGTCATATCCATGCCGATCAAATGACACAAAGCAAGATGAAAATGGAAAAATCAGGAAATTCAAATCTCCAGACTTTTTTTCGGCAAAATATCTAAGCTCTCAATATCTGCAGGAATTAGCATTTTATAAAAACTCAAATTGGCATTCATGAAATGAGTGGAGTACTCCAAGCTCAAATAGACTCTGCTAATAAAATGGTTTCTAATTTAACAATTCCTTTAAATTTAATAGAGTTGAGAATTAAATTAAAATTTGTGATATATTAAAATAATAAATGGGGAATTGTAAATTCGTGGAAGTTGAAATCACAGATTCAATCCTCAAACTCTAGCTTTTCTCGATAGCTTGTCAAAAATTAATATGAGATTCTTCTTTCATCATCTTCATAGCACACCTCAGCTGCGAGATATGTCACACGCATTCTTCTTCTTCATCTTCACCATTTTCATTCAAACTTGTGTCGCTTATAATTCTTGACTGAGCGCTCCAACAGAAAAGTTGCAAGGATAAAAACTTCTTAGAATTTGATGCTGAATCGAATTGTCTAATAATTATTCAATTTGTGCACATTTCAACTGTCGCAATATTATTCAATTTTAATTTAATATCCAATTTAATTCTCTTTTTTATTAATTCTCAGCTATATGAATAAAATCAGCAAAATTCCACAAACAACATAAAAATTCATATTTCTGTGGAACAAACCATTAATAATTAAAAGCGTTTCTATAGATAATCAGATTATCAAGATCATTCTATATTTTAAACAATAGAAAATATATTTTAATTCTTAAATTGATAGCAGTTTTCACCAGAGGTTTTTAGCATCTGAAGTTAAATATTTGAAATGATATATATTTTTAGATAACTTATGAAGGACATGATGATAAAATTCTAAACATAAATTATATAAAATACTCAAACCTTTAAAATGACCCCTCTAGAATCCTTAAGATTAAAGTTGAGAGCGAAATAGCACTTCAAATGATGAATATATTAAAATTAAATAAATGAAATGTTGGCAGTTAAAGTTGATATATTTTAATGTTTTAAGGTCGATTAGATAGAGTAGATTAGTCTTAATAAATACTATCTTGAAATGCATTTGTGGTAAGCCCAGCTTGAGGATATAAGATTATATTCTAATACATTTTTAAATGCAAACCCACACCAAAAGTCTCTGTTGAGATATTGATTAAAAGAAAATTTATTTAAATTTTGTATGTCTACATAATAGCTAATGATTGAAGTTAGTTTAATTCATTGTTGAACTTCAAATTTAAATTAAAATTACTACTATATTATTTTAGAGTGAGAATTCTCATGAGAGGTGGAACGAAAAGGTTAGAATCCATAATTAGCAAATTTTTTAATAATAATAGTTAAGGAATTAAGTATTCCCAACGGGCATATAATACTTAATCGATTTAAAGTAATTCACAGGCGTAACTCCTTGATCAGTTGTGCCACGTCACCGCGAAAGCCCATCGTCATATTTAAAATTAAAAAATAATATTTAATTTTTTTTAAACCGCAATCTCTAAGAATGAATCTTAATCTCTGGACCTCATATCTTCCAGCTTAATTTTTATTTTTTGCAGACAAATTTATCTAATTCGATATTTTAGATTATATTGTTTTTTCTTTGAGAAAAATTTTTTTTTATAATTTATGAAAGTGAAAATGAATTATGTAAAGCTGCGAATGTGATATAATAGACTCAGATTATCAGCCCAAAGAGGATGCCATCCATATTTAATCACATCAAATAATTCAATAAGATTATTTGAAGGAAGAAGAGTATAATCTATTAAAAAAAAATTTTAATATATTATAAGCAATAAAATTAGTTTAGCCCCTCTAATTTCCTCCTATTAAAGCAAATTATAATTTATTCTAATTATGCATAGTTTAATTATTTTTTAGAATATTAAAATATCATAATATTGGAGGTGGGCTTTCTTACAAGAATTAATAATTCATAAATTAAAAGTAAAGAGGTACAATTTAAGTAATCTTTGTTTACTTTTCAGTGATTAGTTTCCATCTAAAATAATATAGAAATAAATTATACTTAATCTGAAAAAGAAAGGAATAAAAATATAATAAGATGAAATAAAATAAAATGCTAGGTTTTAAATATTATTTGTTTTCTTGTGAAAAATTGTGGTTTGAAATTAAAAAATAATTTAAATGATAATCTTTTTAGAAAATATTTCAATAAAGAAAATAAACAGCTTGATATAGTTGATAAATGAAAGAAGTTCCAGGATAACTGGATATTAAATTTTTTTTAATTATGTATAAAAACCCAAGTTTACGGAGAAATTTTGCACAAAATCAAATTCTTCCGGTTTTAAAAGATAATTTGCACATTTACACCCTCAAATTTTGATACGCAGCCAGATAAAAAAAATTCTCCAAATAAATTTCGCATTTAAACTATTTTTTACTTATTGAAAATAAAGTTATAGTGTATTTTTGAATATTTCATCATTTATTTATAAAATATACTGTAGCTATAATCCTTAAAATATTTTAATTATCATGATTTATTAAATTTTTGAATGCTTAAAAATATTGCAATATTCCAAGAATACACTTGAATTTTATTTTACAAAAAGTAAAAATTAGTTTAAAATTTGAAATTAGGGTCTTTTGCCTCTAGCAGTCTTTTACGGTAAATTTGACTATCAGGAGATCCTCCCCAAATTTCTAAAAACATTTTTTATAACGCAATTATTAAACTAATTTTATAAGTTGATATGTCCAGCCACTGGCTGCGGAAAAGTTTTTGCTGAATATAAATATATAATAGAATTAAAATGTCTGCCAAATGATGTACTACAGGAACTACCAACTTGTCAAGCATCTTAAAAATATATTTTATTCCAGATTAAATGTAATTTTTTATTTTCCTCCTAAACTCATCCTAAATCGTCGCGAATTTAAAATACACTCCAGGAAACGACATGGTGAACTCATTAAGTTTAGGGCAAACCACTCAACAGAGGGAAAATCTAATGGAAGCATTTTACCTCAATGAGGATGATTTAACGCCAAAATTTTCAAAATTAAATGCATAATAAAATTCTAATCATCCAATGGAGTAATTTCAGGCAAATATATTTCTTAGTAAATAATAACCTCATTTAAAAATTTATAAAATTACCATAAATAAAGATTAATTTTGATTTGGCAAATAAATAATTTATAGCTATATATTAGATTAAAGGCGAACAACTTTCAAGCATTTAGAGAACAATATTTTATAGATTGATTTGGAATACATTAAATATTTTATAAAATTATTAAGATAAGATTTAAGGATTAATAGATTTGCATTATATTTTAATTATAAATTGCAGTTGGTATGAATAAATCAAGAAAATAATCAATTCTTAAATTTCCTAAAAATTTTCATTGTAGCTCACCTGCTTTTTAAATGTTTTGAATTATTATAAGTACGTCAGAATAAAAAAATAAAGCTTTCATGATCAGTACTTTGCCTCAGTAAGAAAATTTGTTTACGAAATTATAGTAATGGAAGAGTTTGATAGTCTATAAAAAATCCTAATTTCTCATCTATTTAAAACTAGACTCTAAAAAATATAGTGATCCTAGGCTATTCCAAAATTTTAATTTCTAATTGGATTTTATTATAGAAAGAGAGTGTGAAAAACCTAGATCTATAAGTACGCTTTTAATGATAATGACTATAAAGGTCAGAATAACTCAATCATCTTGGAATATTTTCATACTGATTCAAAATATTATTGCTCATTTAAACTTCCTAAAAGTGCAATATATTTAGCCTAATAAATAGTAAACTTTTTTTCTTTAAAAATATTACTTATATCTTTTAAAACAAATATTTTATGTTATAATAAAGAGTTTGATGGGACCTTTTCAAAAAAGAATCAGATCATTATCTTTGTTATATATTATAATCTGAGAATGTTCTGAACTCATAAATATTTTTATATTTACTCATTGCACATTGGAAAAAGTATTAAAATAAGTTGGCCTTTGCCAATTCTATTAAAAATAATTTAAACAATTTTATAACTTATTATTTTTGTTTAATAACTATTGAAAAATTAAAAGACAGACAAAAACCAATTGGCTCAAAGTGTGGGAGATATATACTATTCTTGATAAAACTTTGGTTGAAATATCTTTTATTTTTAGAATGTTAATTTAGAAATTTGATAAAGTTAGTAAAATAACGTTTAAATATGTTTTAGTCAATTATTTTAATTTTATTCAATAAATAAAGGGGCTTTAGTTAAATAAATGAAGTGATGATATTTTTAATTAAATATAATTTATTTAAATACTTTTTTAAAAAAATAAGTCAAGTTTTGGACTGTGAAAGTTTAAGATAAAGTTTCTTAAGTTAGTAACAACGATGAGAGGAATATAATTTTTTTGCAATTAGATATATTTTAAGCGAGTAATCTAATGGTGAAACTTCAAAATTTTTCCTCTCAAAGTTATCACTTAATTTTATTAATTTTTAACTCTTAACATAAGAGCAAATTATTATTATTATTATTTTAAGATTATATGCTTTAATTTTCTCAAAATTTTAATCGCAAATCTATTTATTGTAATATTAGAATTGAATGTTAAAAATTTTCCAGAAACTAATTTAATTCAATCAATCAATTAATTAAATATATATATACCCGAATTAATCAATCAATTAAATCAATCATTATATGTCCACTTGTAACTTGGACTCTTAAATCACATGCAAGTTATTACCCGACTTATATACACTTTAATTATCGACTATTAAATTACATAACTAATTACATTGCATTACAAATTACATATGCTTAAATTATATACTCTCAAATCACTACCTCATTTTACACTTGAAATTTTCACTCAACTTTTTACCTTCATTTTATCATTGCATTCACCGACTTCAATTTATACTCTCTCAACTTGGGTGTCATTTGTCATGCTGATA
>JAJKFJ010007824.1:0-16140 GCA_027382625.1 Tetmemena sp. SeJ-2015
AGGCCGGCGCCAGCCCGCACCAGCCACGCGCGGCGCTGCAGTACTGCCCCCGCTCCCACCCCTGCTTTCGGCGCTGCTCCTGCTCCTCCTCCTTGCACCGCTAGCCTTCTCCATTGGCACCTCGGGTGCCGACACAGCCACCTCCTCCAACTCCGAAGGGTCCAAACCGGCCCCGGCGCCGCCGCCTGTGTCGCTGCTGCTGCATCTGACCGACGTGCATCTGAGTGTCATGCCGCCGCCCCCTGCCGGCGGTGGCGACCCCACCCGCGGCCCCGATCTGATAGTGCTGGCGGAGCAGCTTCTGGCCAGGTGGGGGTGGGGCGCGGAGTGGACGGGAGGGGAAGGGAGGAGAGGGGGGTCGGTGCCGCTAGCTTGGTGGGTTCGTGCCAACGGCAGGCATGGGCGGAGCGTGTGGAGTCGGGGAGCATCTGATATCCACTTGGGTGATAGAAGGTGACCGTGAAGGTTGTTGGCGGGGTATGGTGGCTGGGCAAGAGGGTGGGGTCGTGTGGGGGCTGAAAGGGAACGGGGAGTAGACGGAGGCGGCGCAGGTTCGCGCCCCCCCCCCTCCATGCATGCATGCACCTGCATGATGTGGCCTGTGGGGCACACGGCCGCATTCACATATGGCTCCGATTGCGGCTGCATGTGTGTGGCTCTGGCTGTGCCTGTGCCTGCCTAAATGCGGCCCTAACTGCGGCTGTGCCTGCCTGTGCGTGTGCGGCTCTGGCCGCCTGGCTGCGGCCGCAGGTGGCCGCTGGCGGGCGCGGTGGTGACGGGCGACCTCACCGAGGCCAAGGACGTGCGGGGGCGGGGGCGGCAGTACCCCGCGGAGTGGGAGGTGAGGGGCGAGGAGGCGCGAGGGCGCGAGGGCCGGTGGATGGGTGTGTGGATGCGCGGATGGGCAAACACACACGAACACGTACGCGCGTGTCGTGTCCCCTCAACACAAGCGCACGCACACGCACAGAGGCGTATCCGGTTTAGACCGCGTGCGTGGGCGGTTTGGAACTTTGCAGCTTGCGGCATTACGGTATCGGGTTCGCCAGGCTTTGGTTACATCGGGAAGGCTCAGAAGTGCTCCATCGTGGTGTTTGCACGGCCCGCCGCCGACAGGAGTGGCGGGGCCTGTGGCGCGCGCTCATCGCCCGCGGGGGGCTGCCAGCGGGCAGTGTGTTTGACACGCGTGGCAACCATGACACATTCAATTCAGGCAGCAGGTGAGGGGGAGGTTAGGATGCGAACCTAGGGGGTTGCTACTTGGTGGGCGAGAGGGAAGGAGGACGGGATTTGGATCCAGTACTGGGTACTGCTAACACACAGTCCAAGCGCCTTGGGCTCTGCGCCGGAATGGTTTCTTCCACGATTGCATGAGCTCTGAGAAGCAAAATGCCGACACGTGCACCCCATGCGTGCTTTCATCACCGCTGCCGTCCCCGGCGTTTGCAGGTGTGGGCCCCGCGACTACTTCTGCCGCTACAGCGCGCGCGCCGCAGCAGCTGCTAAAGCAGGCAACGCCAGCGGCGCCGCGGCGGTGGGGCCGGCGGGGCGCGTGTTCATTGACTTTGTGTTTGGTGGGTACTTGGCGGGCAGTTGGTGGGTAGTAGGCGGGTAGTTGGTGGGTAGTTAGTTGGTGAATAGTTGGTGGGTACAAGTTGGAGGGGCAGGAGGGGCAGATAGGGCGGGGGGCACTCGTCGTCTCGGAGTCGGGAAGGTGCGATTGCCACGCAGATGCGCGGTGTTTTGTTGTTGTCTCATTGTCTGTGTCCTCCGCCTGCGTTGGTTCTGATGGTGATCAGGTTCTATGGCTGCAGACCCTGCGCCGGCGCGTCGTGCGGCCGGTGATGACGTGGATGCATCTGCCAGCGGTGACGACACCAGCAGTGCCAGCACCAGCGGCGGAGGTGCCAGCGTTAGCGGCGGCGTTAGCGGCGGCGGCGTTAGCGGCGGTGGCGGCTGCCCTGCGGCTGTGCTCGTGGGTGTGGATGCGTCTCTGGACCCTGGACTGAGAGGCCCCACCAACTTCTTAGGTGAGAGCAGACAACCGTGTTTGCATGCAGGCCTGGATGGTGGGTGCTTGTTCCCCCGTGACCCCTGCTCACGAGACCCAAACCCCAACACAACCAACCCCAATCCCCACTCCGCGAACCACGCGCCGCCAACCGCAGGCGTCATCCATCCCGAGGTCCTGGACGAGCTGGACGTGCGGTTAACCGCAACTACCACCCAACTGTCGGCAGTTACGGTTGGTCAAACCGCTAACGGCGGCGCCGGCGTCCATCATCCTTAATACCTTTGAAGATTGATCTGACAGAGAGTTCATCATACTTCGGCACCTTAGTCATTTTGACGTCGCTCATTTTCAGCAATCTCTTTTCTCCCTTGAGGATCTGCCTGAGGTAGTCTCGATTCACTCCCTCGATTGGAGGCATGTAGTAGCCCACTAAAAATTATTAACTCAAATTAATCTCTTACATATTTCGGTGAAGTATTGGTAGAGGTCATGCTTAGATCTGAACCTGCCGACTAAGTCTTGAGCACCGACCCTCACCAAAGTCTCGTCGAGCTATCCTTCTTCTGATTGCTCGAACTGTGTCCACGTTCTTTTCTGGAAGTTCATCTTGATGCAAGGAAATCGGATCCTGAGAAAGAGAAGAATTATTATTGATTAAGAAATTATATAGTTAATGCATATGAGTTAGTGGGAATCACATCCCTGCTATTTAAACTCAAACTAAGCGAATAAAAACTTAGACTGCTATCACATAAAATCACATGTGATTTTTCTGATCTGGCTCCAAATCGCTCTCCTTCATGCTGTTTTTGTGATTTTTCTGATCTGAAATGTGATTCTTCTGATGTGATTTCTGATCATTTTGTGAGTGAATCACACTGCTGTTATTGGATAGTGATGTGCCTTGTGAGAGTTGAGTGATGCTGATTAAGTAAACTTATTAAATAGGGTTATTAATATTAAATTATTTACCACACGCGGAGATGAAGCCTAACAATGAGAGCTTGGATGATTATGCGCAGTCATCAGAGTTCGATCATGACGAGAATGATGACGGCGACAGCTCTTTTGCCAGCTCAAGAAAATTATCGACAGCTGATTCAAGAAAGCGAGATGTTAAGATGAGGGAGAAGCTAGGTAAGATCTTTATGATAACTTGCTATAGAAGTGAAGTTCCAGAAAGAGATCGGACTCAATACTGAAGCGCAAGAGCAGATCAAGCGCATTACCAAAAACTTCAAGCTCACATACAAGGAAGTTATGAAACACTAGTCTCTCTTGAGAGTTCCACTATGTCAGTACGAGCCAGAGGAAATCTAAGACTATATAAGAGTTACAAGGTAAAAGCTCGGCCGTCGATCTAACCAAGTCAAGGTAAACAAGTAAGAGAGAGATTAGTTGCTCGACTTCTTGGATGATCTTTACCAGGAAGAGCAAAAATAAAAAGAAAGTATATCTATAGAAAAGAATGACAAAAACACAGATAGTAATGAATATGACGCAGTGTACTCTAAAGCTAAAGTTTCTTGGTTCATCTTGGAGAACTTCAGTACGCTAGATAAAGAGATAAAAATTCTCATTTAAAGGAAGATAATTCAATCTTACGACCAAGATCCATCAATGTTTGCAGCTTGCTAGGAATAACAACTTAAAATTTAATAAGAGGAATTCAACTAATTATTTAAGAGTTGAGATGTAGAGAAGATCAAATCCTTGATCAAGACTTTCTCCACTGATCAAGTATTAAAAATACACTTCAATGCTTGCGACGCTCTTCCCAATCTCGAGCTTGAAGGGAGAACTCTACACGAGACTCTATATCCTCACCTTAACAGACTGAGCTCACGCCTCACAGTGTTGCCCGAGAATGAAGGATCTTTGAAGGCGATGGTACTTTCCATCTTTAGATACCTAAAGGACAAGAAAGTTCCTCTTTCCCATTAATTGATCGGAGTCCTAGTCCAGCATCACCCTACAATCATAAAAAACTTTAGGTTCGATGAAGCTAATCTACCTTCTTTCACGCAGCACTTGCTAAGTATAGGACTATCCAAGAAGGAAGCATCAATCATAGCAGATAACCCAGCAAACTTTCTCTGGCCCCAGGAGCTAGATCAAGTCTTACTTATTAAGGACAATGAAATAAGAGAGAAGGTTATTTCTCTCTTTGCTAAATGCAAGATAATTCAAGATCCAAATTAGATAGTCCAAGACTACGTAAACCTGCTCTATCAAAAGGATAGTCTTTTCAATTTGCTGTTGGACAAACAATAGATAAGCCTCCCTCTTGAGCGACTCTTCGTAGTTCTTTAACAAATGGTGCCGATGGAGATGGAGGACATGCAGTCAATCCTCGAAATGGATGACTCGATGTGGCTTCGGGAAATCACAAAGTAACAATCAAATAATCAATCAAGCCAGATTAAGAATCACCAAAGTGCAGACTAAATTGAACACGCTATGCACCAAATGATACTTAAATACAAGTGCGAAGAGAAAGTTTCAGTGAGAAAGATGGAGGAGATTTCTAAAAGACTAGAAGAAATCTGTATGGAATACAAGCACAATAAGTATCAAGCGATGGTTGCCGCTTGTCTACTATCTTGTGAGAAAAGTCTCATCTAGTGCAATATGCCAACTGCCTCTGGGAAGACATGGATAATTGGTTTGATCTCGGAGTTTTGGAGATCTTAGGAGAAACAAGTCCTCATCATTGTTCCAAATGATATTTTGAAGCTGCAAACCTCGCGCTTTTTGTAGCCTCTTGGGATGAACATTTCAATACAATCCTTGAGGCAGTTCTTTGAGATGAAGCCTCACTTTGAAATTATGATCATAGATGAGTTCGATCAAATAATAAAACAAACCCCTTTCACGATAGTTAACAACAAGATATGGGGCATCTGGGACCTCAGCACAACGTAGACTTATATGTTTAGTGCTACTTGCGACCCAGGCTTGTAAAACATTCTAAAGCGTATGATGGGAACTCCAGAAGTGATGACCTTCTAGAGTGAGATAGAAATACTCTCTGGCATTAGACAAGACCTTGGTGGTGAGGTGACTCCCTTCTCTAATGCAAAAGAGAGGTTAGACTGGTTAGACAGTCAGCTACAAAAGCTTGGGAACTTGATACCTCTGGTAATATTCGCTGATAGAAGCGAGATCGAGAAGATATAAGGAGCTGCTCAGAGGCAAGGTATCAAAAATATCAGAGTAGGGATAACAATGTCCACTCTAGATGAGATCTAATAATGGAGTGATGGCGTCTTGATCCTCACTCCTGAAGAGAGCTTTGGCTACAATACAAAGTTCCGGCAAGATGCCAAAGTCTTCATAGCTTGCAATGTGGAGAGCGAGAGCCAGTACTTGCAGATGAGAGGGCGGAGCAGCCGTTCAAGAGGCTTGCTCCAATCTGTTTACCTGCCGATCTCCAAGCAGACTAAGCTGTAAATCATTCAAGGAATGCAGAAGCTGGCTATCGAGCAGATGCTAGACTTAGAGCAGATCATGCAGATTGTGTACAGGAAGAGAAATTCGAAGGCATTAATCGAAGCTATATCTCAGGCTATTCAAGAAGGGGATCAGATAAGATCTTTAAAAGATTTGAAGGATCAGATGATGGAGAAGGACTACAAAAATCTAATGAGGAGACTTTACTGAACATACTAAGAATACTGAAACCAAAAGCTTTGGACAAGAGTGCAATGAAATTATATTTGGTCCTTAATCTTAATTAAATTTCCCAAAAAATTCACTAAGTACTCAAAAAAAAACTTTAGCTGATGAGTTTAGTATTGATTACCCTCAGATAAGAGCTTTTTATCTCCTATGAAATTGAAGTATGCTAAGAATCTGCAATCTTAATTCACGTCAGTTTTCTAAAGTTTCCCAATTACCAAAAAATTTAGATTCAAGTCAATATCAAGTCCATATATATCTAATAATTGTTATAATAGTCAAGTTCATATAAAATTTAATGTATATCATCATCTATACTAGTTCCTTCTCCGAAGTCAAACAGCAAGGGAAATTGCCGATCCGCACTTGAAAAAGCTTCGGAGGCTAAAGCTTAGGACAACGCAAAGAATTCAAATAATAAAAGCACTCCAAGTAATATTGCTCTAAAATATTTTTTAAAACTCAAATACGATTGTATTACAATTTTATCTCACGCCCAAGTTGATTTAAAATGATTCAAGAAATTAATAGCAAATAGAAGATTAAAAATTCTTAAACTAAAACGAAATAATATGTTTCCACTTTGCTTGCTATTTAAACTTCCCATCTATTGAATCATTTTAAATAGATATTTGGCAATAACTTTGGCCTGTTGGTTTCTTAATCAGCCATTGTCTATTATTTATCTAAATTTATTTTAAAATCAAGGAGATAGATAAGGTTTAATTTAGCATGCACTTGCCAATATAATTATTACCTACCTTGAACTTTAATTTAAGTCTGAATTTTTCCTAATTTTTTATGATCAAAATGTTATATAAAATATTATAACTAACTACTTATTCTTCTTTTGCTGTTAACAGGAAGACCTCATTTAAAGAAGATTTGTTTTATTTCGAAAATTTATCGTTCCATTCAAATATTTCTATTAAGTCCTTATAGTGAATGAGAAAAGTAAAAAAGCATGAAATGGATTTTTTAGAAAAATAAATTAGAAAGAGCGATTCTATAGAACTAAATATGCTGCATTTAATAATTATATAAAGATTTTAAACATCCTCTATATATTCAATCAATGAACTCTCTATTAACGCTTAATATAAATGATGCTAAAATCAACTAGCAATATATTTTATAAAAATATTTAATTATGCAATTCCTTGAGATGAGGAAAAAGTAAATTCAACAGCTCAGCATCATAGTGCTATTCAAAAATTAAATTATTTATTTGTTACGCATATATAAGATTAACTTTAGGATTAGTGTGCAGATTCTTGATTTCATTGGGGATAGCTATTTCTTAGATAACAAGCCAGAGAAAATCAGATTTTAGAGCTGCCGGTGTGGCTGCTGGGTCACTCGTCTATCAACTAATAATTATCCTTTTGAACTAAAGATTCGAATTGCTGATCACCAAATGGCATGCAAGCCTAGTTTAAAATTTATCAAACAAATTTTTGTTTTAGGATGCTTCTTTCTCTCGCTTTTCCATACAGAAGAGTCGACTATTTATTTATAAGATTATGTTTATGTGCATTTTTAATTTCAAGTCCAGTAATTTTGCAGCTGCTGATTTTTTACCAGTTCTACTTGTTTGCTGGGATACTGCTAAATGTTTGGTGGGTTCTAACCGCGATATCTATTACTCTAAACCTGATTGTAGGCTTTATATTTTTCATGATGAAGCTGCACCTTTATGATGTTGGCATCCTCACTATTTTCGCTTGCTCATCCATAAATATATATATGATGAAATTAATTGATAAATAATTTTTCATCTTGTTTTGGAATAATAGCTTCATATTTATAAGAGCGAAGTCTGAAAAACGAGTTTATCTCTTTGAAGTAGTTTGAGTTGCTTAACCAGGACTTTAAAAATCTCTTACTTAATATTCCCAAGCCAATGCTACAATGATTAATACATATATAAGATATTCTTTTTTACTTTTGGACAAGAATACACAGCAAGTTAAGCTAGTTAACAAGGAGATGCTCAAAATATTTTCAATAGAATAAACTGACAATTAGTCACAGCTGGTTGACTTAAAGATTAGAAGCAACTTGTTCTCCAAATATAACTACATTTCATAAAATGCATGTATTGTTTAACCATTGAGCAAATTATATTATTTCAGGCATCGGAGAAGAAGTAAATATGAATATGATTTATACTTAATTTCATTTTACGATAGTTTATATTTTTATATTATCATGTCCTTTAATTGGTTTTAATTTTTAAGAGAAGAAGTGAGAAAGAGAGCAGAAAATGGAGAATATATTTAAGATAGTGATTCCTTAAGTCTGATTAAAATTCTAACTCAATTATAAACAGTACTTTCTTTGCCTTATAAAATTCTAGACGAATAATTGCTATCTTATTGCTTTGAAATATAAACAGCTGGGTTTGATTCCTCCTTCGACATTAAAAGCAAAGAGCATAATACAGCAGGACGAGATTAATCAAAGCCAATAAATAATTTTCAAAATGAGTAACTTGCATAAGGCCTACACACTGAAAGAGCACTACTCTCACCCAATCATCATGATTCTGTAAAGAACAAAAATAATAGAAAGAAGCCCAAACTCGCTCATAGAAACACAGCAATATATCTCGAGCCTAGCTAATAGTATTTTAATTTAAAGATAACAATTAATTGTATAATATAGGTAGAGCCCATAGATTTCTCACCCGCCAAGACTAATTTCCAGTTTTAAATTTATACTAAAAATGAGGTTTAAAATTTAAGTTAGTGAATGAATTTCCAATATAAAATGACTACATATTCACAGATGAAGAAAATTAAATAGACATAAAAAAGGAATAGGAATGCTAAATTCCCTCTTCAGAGATAATCAATTTATTGGTCCAAGATGTTCATTTCAACAGCGAGGAAGATATTTTTACTTTATTTTTTAATTTAAGTAACTCTGGTTTTGTTTCACAGAATAACCTCATTTGTGAAGTGCGAGAAAATGAAGATGGAGAAGAACTTTTTCGAAATGATAACAGCTACTGTCTAAAATTGAAACTTATTTGATTTTATATCTCCCACGACATGAGAACTCCCTTGAATGCAATAATGGGCCTAGTGTAAAATTTGGAGCACTTTATCACTCATCCCTCTGGCCTCAAGCAGCTAAAAACTCTGAACAACTCTTCTAAGATATTGCTCTTCCTAGTAAATGATATCCTCGACTTCTTCTAAATTTAGAACGGCAAGTTTAAGATTTAAAAACTGCCTTGCAACATCAATCAAACTATTATAGACCTCATTGATAAACTATAAAGGGATTAGAATATTTTAAGACTTGAAATTAAATTTTTGGTTTATGTTTGAGTTGGCCGCTCAAGAGAAACGGATAAGGATAAGCGTAAAGCTAGACTCTGAGATTCCAGACTTAATTTTGCTAGATGAGTAAAGAGTTAAGCAAGTGCTCATCAACTTATTTAAATTTTAGTTTAGAGAGTGCAAATTTTTAAGTTTAAAACTTATTGACGAACTCATTAAAGTTCACTCAAAGTG
This sequence comes from Tetmemena sp. SeJ-2015, assembly GCA_027382625.1. Classification (NCBI taxonomy): domain Eukaryota; phylum Ciliophora; class Spirotrichea; order Sporadotrichida; family Oxytrichidae; genus Tetmemena; species Tetmemena sp. SeJ-2015. Next base: position 9,220 of record JAJKFJ010007824.1, read on the forward strand.
GAGAAATAGTAATTTCTCTTAGTTATGACTAAGTAGAATGATTGTTATATATTAATAAGTCGCCTCAGAACTAAAAGTGTCAGTGGCTGATACAGGCGTAGGAGTACTAAAAGAAGAGCAGAGTAAACTCTTTTCTCTCTTTGGGAAAATGGAATCTTCAGAGTCGATGAATACCAAAGGAATAGGCCTGGGCTTGCATATTTGCAAAAAGATTGTAGAGGCATGTGGAGGCAATATTTTAGAAAATTTATCTCGAATTGAATTCGATAAAATAAATAAAAGCGATTCATATTTAATTTAAGTTAATTTTAAATCTATAATCTTAAACGCGTTGTGTTTTCAATCTTTTCCTATTTTTATTTCTTTTTTATAATTACTCTCTGAGAACTTATCTTAATTTATTTTAGGATGAATTTGTTACAAGGGCAAATCGTTATAAGAGCTGTAATACCATCATAAAGGACAAGCTCTTAAATTTTAAATTCTTTGTCCCAAATCCGAGTATTTAGAGATAATGAAAATATTTAACTGTCATACATAAATTTAAACTCTTAGTTTATTATTACTAGCACACTTTGATTTTAATTTGAATTTGTTTAATATTCAACTAGACTAAGACTACAAAAGAGGGGCAAGGTTTGTTTTCACAGTCAATTCAGAAATTTCAAACGAAGAGAAAACTCCAATCGCTTATGTCATTGATCAATTTGACATTGAAATCCAAAATCAAAGATCAGACTAAGTATAATAAGAAAACAGAATGAAGAGCTCCTTCACTTTTGAGAATGACTACAGAGAATAAAATTCCGTTCAAAACTCCCTCTTGATTCCTCATCAAGATTTTATCTATGTCATAAAATTATATCTAAGTTAAATTTTGAGCGAGTAGAGAATAAGCTATATCAATTAGATAATTAGGTATGCAGCTCTTCAAATAGAAAAGCCTCCTATACTTAATTTGATGAAGAGGAATAAGAAGATTAGCTTAATAGCAAGAAGCTTTACTCGTCGTTTTGCGCCTCATAAGACTCCGACCGCCAGAAGGCAGATTTTAACCCCTATACTTTAACTAACTGCAAGACCCTCATGCCTAGAATATCAGACTTTGAGGAGCTTTTGATTTAAAAGCAAGACTAAATAGAGGAGAATCATCCTCAAGTTTTGATAGTTGATGATAACGTTTTCAACATTCTTTAATTATTTATTTTTTTCAATATATTAATAACATCATAACTTTGGAGGCTATTCTAGAAGCTAATTTTTAGATAAGTTGTGACAAAGCGACTAATGGACTTGAGGCTGCGAACTTGATCGAATCTCTACTTAGTTTTGAACGCAATTATTTTTATCTTTAACTAGTCCTGAAGATTAAACTGCAGATACCTATCATCCTTATAAGCTGATATTTATGGACTGCAATATGCCTATAAACATATAAATAGCAATTAACAGATATATATATATATTTTAAGACCTATAATGGATGGGTTTGAAGCTACTCGGAAGATCAGAGCCATGAGAGGAATGCAATTAAGCTTTTCTTTTGTTTAGGAATAAATCAGTGTGATTTAAAGATAGTTGCCCTGACTGCAAACACAAACAAGTCTTTTAAAGATAAGTGCCTTGCAGTGGGGATGGATGACTTCATGCTCAAGCCAGTAAGCGTAGATCAACTAAAACTCATTCTAACCAATCATTAAAATATTTTAGTTTAATATCCTTATTTAAAAGTAACCAAGTATCAAATCCTATATTGATTAAAGCCTATTAAACAATACGTATATTACAAATAGATAAACTTATTTCAAGCAATCCATCGTCAGTATACTAAATTAATTTACAAGAAATTTTGAATGAAAAAGTGCAACAAATATTCTTCTTCAATTATCAATAAGCATATTAAATAGCTCTTGACAGATCTCTGATATGAATAAAAATAAGTTTATATTTATCTATATTATTATGATAGTTTTTTACAGCTTTGGTAGATTCTCTTCTATCGCCTTAATTTTCTATTTTGCTCCCTTCACACTTGCTTTTGTAGACAAGGAATAGTATATCACATCTCCAACAGACGCTACAGCTCCAATTACGTTCATAGCTTAGCCAGCAATCGCTAGAGCAGGAGCTAAGCGAGCTGCCTAAGCCCCTACAGCCACTCCTATTTCTTAATTTAAACGATACATAGATGTTGATTTATATTTTAGATAGAGATAAAAATTTTATAGTTATTCTTTAATTCAGAGGTTAATCTTTCAAATATAATCTCATTTTTTTATTTATCTAACCTTATTTTTGATTAATATGAAATAACAAAAAATCATCTTATTTGGAAATAAGGGATTTAAATTATTCTTTTTAAGTTTGTCTACAAAAAATTGAAGTTAATATCTAGGGTCCATGATGTTGCATTAAAGTCACTTGACTATGAAAAGTGAGATCAGGCGGCCATAACTTTTTCATCTCCAGTAAGCCCTTCATATTGATGTCTTCATTCATGCTAAGTGATGGCTAATTAACTTAAGATTTAGCTTTATTTCTGCTGAGTTAATATCTCCTTTTAAATTCTTAAATTGATAATGACTTTATTAATTAGAATGATTTTTAATTATTTTCTGCTGTATCGGCTGCTAAGAGAGCAGCTCTGATGCTACAATTTATGATTTAAAATACCTGGTTTCCCACAGTCAAACCTGTTAACAGCAAATCGAAGTCAGCTTGATTCATCTTCGTTTTAGACTCTCTAATTTAATTAAGGAGAGCCTAGTATCGAAGACCATATGCCAGATGCTTCTTTTATCCATCATCCTCTTTACTTTCCTCTTGAGGTTAGTTAGCTCGAGCTTGCACTCATAAATTAAAAAACTTTTAGTTCTAATCATTCTTAGTATATTCAGAAGAAATATAAAATTAAAAAAAGCATAAATACTTTTAAGACTGATATGATACTGGTTTTATTTTAGTGGATTAAATTAGGAATTATTTGTATAAACTCTTATCAGATTCATCATATTCACATTTTGATCTTGCTCATTCATTATCTTGCCAATTTCTTCCGCTTATCGACTTAGCTCTTTGAATTATAAGTTGTATTATATAACTTATGTTTAAGAATATATCAGCCACATCATTATCCCTTTTTAAAAGGAATTAAATGATCTTTATCGTAATTAATCAGCTGCTAGAGACATCTCCTTCAATACTTAATTTCTAAGGTTTATATCCTTTATCGCTCACACAATGAGTTATTCACAACATTATAAAATAGAATACTCCTGCGATTGAATCGCCTGCAAGTGTGGCAGCACCTCCACCACCAGCGCCTGCCAAAATCCCAAGCCCAATTGGAGCAAAAGGAGTGAAAACTAAAGCAGCACCAGCTATTGCAGCTGCAGCCACTACACCTTTTCCTATCGCTACTCCTACCTTCTACTTGAACATATTAAAATATCTGAGAGAAAAAATTGTATTAAATTAATTTTCATATCGACTATGAACTTACTGAGCTCAGGAAAATATTTCAGCTTTTAAAATATTTGTAGGCAAGACGTCCTTTTAAGCTTTGTAGAATTTGTGAAGCTTTTTCAAAAGTAAGTTGAAATTGGCTTCTTCCTAGCAGTCAGAAATTTCAAGAGACAATCTAGCCTTAGGGCCAGCAGTTCCCACTCCCCTCACTATAATCCCTTTCTCCCAGTCAATATATTTTATCTTGGCTTCGTTGCGATTGTGCAGGGACACTCTTCTGAACCCTTCCATTTTTTTATCTTTTGCCATTTGCTTGAAAATTGTTTTTTAGGCTCTCATTTTTCCAAATAAATAAATTTTATAAAAGAAGAGTTTATTTTTTATCATATATAAATATGAGCTATTCTTTAAATAAAGAAGATTATTATCAAATTCTATTCATGATTAATCTTTAATATAAAAATACATTTTAAACCTAGAATGAATCTAAAAATTCCATTCTATATATCTTATATTTTAATTTCAGAATAATCGTGAAAATAAAATGTATTTGTTTTCCAATTCCAAGAGCAAAGACATTTTTAAAAACTTCATGCCAAGGCACAGAAAGTTAATAGAAATTTTAATTTAAATGAAATGGATGAACAGAAAAAGTAATTTGAATATTCGATCTATAAAGAAATCTATTAACCAAAGAGAAAGAAGATGTTTGGAGCAAATCCTTAATTTTCTTAACTTAGAGAGTACCTACTGACCTTGTTTTCAAAAACTTGTAGTGTGTTTTTTCTTACTCCTCCTCATAGGGATCATAGTCATCCTTAGGTATCAACTAAAAGCTGAGGGTGCCTGCCGTCCCTGCCATCTCGCCTTCTTTTTTCCTAAAAATGAAGCACCCATCTTAGACTGTATTTTATTCATAAAATGCATATCAAATACTCTGTTTGTTTTACAATTAAACATTAATCTCTTTAATCCAATCCTTTTTACAGAATTATAAATTGAATTTTAAATTAGAGAAAGATATTAATATTAAATTAAAAATTAATGAGTTAACTTCTTAAAATTGCTTCCTCAGACTCATAATATATGGTCTGAATAAGAATTTAACTTCAAAATGGTAATTATAGTTATTCTTATTTGTAATATATTCTCTATCTTTTTAAGTTATATTAAAACAAAGATTGATCTAAAACTATTTGTATCCTCTGTTTCAGGAGAGCTGAATGTTTTTGGAATGACTCCTTCATAAAATTCAATAATCTTGCTCGTATCTTGACCTCTCTAATTTAAGTCATGTTTATTAAGGATAAAAGACATACCGGAATATAGATCTACTCATGCAATTTTTAAAAATACATTATTAACATCAAAATAAATGCACCTACCCGTACTTAAAATAAAGGGCAGGCTTAGAAAGCACATAAACTTTAATTCATAAAATAAAATTATCCTATTTGTATTTAATTATCTATAATATTTATTGTAATTTGTAAAATATAAAAAATAAGCTAATAATTTTAGCTCTTTCATTCATAAAATCACATTGAAAGTTTATCGATCAGATCTTAATTTGATAGTTGTGTCAAGATGAACTTGGTAATCCAAATTTCTAAGTTCATCTATTGCAAACGTTTATTTTTTGGGTGAGCTTACCAAGATTAGTAAGCACCGGCTCTGGGGAAGTTTAACTCTGCTCTTATCCCATGTGAATTTAATTTAAGAATACAAATCTTGATTAACAAACTAAATCTTTAATATCATTAAATCAATTTTCTCTATTTTTATCGAATGGATTGTGAACCTAATTAAAAGTCTTGATTTAAGGTGAGTTTTTTTTTTAATTATGGAATACTCTTTTTGAAATTATATGTCATTTAAAAGGAGGAAACTAATACGTTATCATTGAGAGACAAAGTGATGAGATAATTTTAACTCGCCAGCATAAAAAGCAGAAAGAATATATCAACTCAGAGCTGCTTCTTGTAGTCTCAACAATTATAGTCAGAGCAACCAAAGGTAGATTTCGCTTGTGAGAGGTTTATTAGAACAGTGCTAGATGCCTACTCCCCAACTCAAAGAGATTAGTAGCATCCTGACCCTACCTTGTTGGAAGCAGTGCAAGAGACTTCAGAGTTGCTGCAGAAAGGGTTTATCTGCAGTTAAAATCTAAAATTTGATTCCAACTTATCAATAGCTCTAATTGTAAGTACATTCTTCAGTGTGCAAAATGATAATTTTGTATTTCATTCTCCTAAAATAATCTACAAGTAATTATTGTGATATCAGCCTCTATTTCTAGCTAGAAACTGAGATTTTGCTGTTAGTAGTTAGTATTTTTAGTCCTTAAACTACTAAAGAGAGTTAGAATTAAAGATTTTAATAATACTCATGGGGGAGAACGATCCCTATAACTGCTGAAATTAATAATTAAGTGAATTTACCTTTAAATAGTTTTAACAATACTTGGCCAGCTCTTAGAAAAGCAGTGTTGGGGATAGATGACTAGAGATTAGTCTTCGTTTGTCCAGGCTTTACAGAAGGAAGCTGAGAAAAATTGAAAATCAGGGCTGAACGCATAATATAAAGTAGCCGCTCTATTTATGATGAATTTCTTACTTATAACAATCTATTTATGTTTTTGAGGAGCAGATTATATTTTAGAAAGGTAAGTATAATTATAGTTGACTAATTATCAAATATGGGGAAATATAATTGCATAGATTGAGGAAAAAAGATTTATAAATCTGATCTATTTTTTAAGATGGTATCAAAATAATTGTGAGGCTTAAGTTTCCATAAAATTTATATTTAAATTGAATATTAAAATATTTTTTCTCAATTTAAAATATATAAATGTTTTGTTTAATATTCGAAATAAAATATATTTTAATAGAGAATCAAAAATAACACATTAAAAAATTCTTGAGGATGATAATTAGCTTGTAGTATTGCAATATTTATTATAAAATATACTCGATTTAGCATTAAACAATTGTTTAAAAAATTCTGAAGAGAAGCTATAAGTTTTACTTTTGATTTTAAAATCTTTTCTTTCCAATTTTTCAATAATTCTAAAAATGAGATCATTTTAATTTGTATTTTGATAGGTTAATAGATGAATTGAGTTAAGCTAGTCAGTGTAATTATTACTTTATAGATAGATAATTTATCTTTAAAAATAAAATATTTTAATATCAATTTAAATGAGAAATGAAAAAAATTAATTAAAAAGGGTCTGATTCTTTTTATTTTAGTTTACTATAATTTTTTTTCAAAATGAAATAAATTGGAAATTTCAGAGTTTAAGAGAATTAAAAATTAAATACAATTTTTATACTTTAATTTTGTTCAATAAATTTCAGTTAGACTTCTTAATATGGACTAAATTTTACTTTTGCTTGATTTATCCTAGTATTGAAGTCCCTTAAATTCTTTTAATTTTGTCTGCTAATTTTA
>JAJKFJ010007835.1:0-16124 GCA_027382625.1 Tetmemena sp. SeJ-2015
AGGCAAGAATCTTTAGAGAACTTTCCATCGCAAATATTGAAGTAGTTAGAATATCAACATTCTACAAAGCTCTAGTTAGGCTTCCATTTGGGTCATTCAGAGGGTTTTCTAAAGCCAGCTGCACCGACGAGACGCCTATTGTCAGGATAATCAACAGATCAAAGTTTCCACTCGTCACAATATAAAAGCTTTATACTTATTTAATTAATTGCAAAGAGGACTTTTCTGATTCTGCTATTCATGGGCAAGATGTAAAGTGACTTTCCATCTAAGTACACATCATCATGGATATGAGTCATAGTCATGAATTTTTTAAGTTTAGAAGACTGCTTGAGAGACTCCTTCTCGCTCTCTTGATTAGGTTGATATAAAAATTAAATCTAAAATGAAACTAGGTTTGACTTTGATTGTATCATTAATTTGCATACTCTTTAAATTCTCTGACTATCTCCTCTTTCTCAATTCATCCTAAAAACTAAATAGTAATTATAGTAGGAATTTTAATTAAAATCGGTGATTAGTTAAAATAATAAAAGGAGAGTTGCAAAATGGTGTCAGTTGAAATCACAGATTCACCCCTCGATCTGCAGCTTGTTCGATAGAGAATAAAAAATTAATAAAAGTTTCTTCTTTAATCATCTTCACAGCACCTCTCAGCAGTGAGATATGATTCGCGTACTCTCCTTCATCTTAAATATTGATCTCATCAAAACTTGTGTCGCTTATAACTCTTGACTGAGCGCTGCAACACAAAAGTTGTAAGGATAAAAAGTTCTTATAATTTTATGCTGAATCGAATGGTGTAATAATTATTTAAATTGGAGACACTTCAACTGGCACTCATTTATTCCATTTTAATTTAATATCTAATTTAATTCTCTTTTTTATTAAATTTTATGCTATAATGTCTTATACAAATATAAATTATGAGAATCCTTTTTTCTCTTTCTTGCATGGATGTCGTCCTCTAGATTAAAAAAGTCTACAAATTTCTCCTTGGCAATTTTTAACCACTTCTCCACCCTAGTCAGCTCCATTTACTTGGACTCTTCGAATTTCTTATTTATTTCTTAGCTTATGGAATCCTCGTCGAAATTTTCCAAAAGGATAGCTAAGAAAAGATTCATCTAAAAATAATAATCCAATCTTATTCTAAGATTGAGAAGGATCTTCTAGCCTATTATAATGAGAGATATGAAATAGATGGTGGCAATATAAATTAATGCATTATAAAAAATATTGTTGTCGACTGTACGATAGTAATTGTAGTAGATAGTTGACCACCCATCATTAGTTAACACCACAAATACAGTTGTAAAGGCTTCCAAAAAGTTATTGAAGTTTGACTCAGGATCATCACCGTTCTAATAAAATTTAATCATTCAGTTCTACATATCAATATGGCCAGCTGAGTTGAACTTTGCCTTGAAACCAAAGATTTCCATTCCAAGCAGAGAGTACACGAAAATAAACAGAAAAAGCAAGATCGAGAAAGTATAACAAAAATTTCATTATAAATATTGAAGTGCTCACATCCTTAAGAGTTTTCCAAATTGTAATTAACAAGTGTTGAAGTTAAGCCCAGGACTTGGCCAACTTAAAAACTCTCAAAAGCCTGAAGGCTCTAAGTGCAGTAACTGATCCACCATTTTTAGAACTTTATAAATTTGAGACGAAGAGATCGATTATACTAGCCAACACAATCACACTATCAAAGCTGTTGAATGGATCTTTAAAATAGTTCTTGAATCCATATGCAGTTTGCTTCAATAACATCTCAACAATCTTATTTATTCTAATTCCACAAAATAATTTATCAATTTGAAGTAAATGAAAACTGCTGTGAAAAAGTAGTTAACAAGGTCAAGCTACGAGCTTAAGTAATCATCATTTGGATATCTATCAAGAGATAAAAGCACTGTGTTTACTACGATAATGAGAGAAATGAATGCTGCAAAGTAGTTGCTTTCTACTATTTTATAAGCTACTTTGTAAATCTTGTTCTTGTCTATCCTATTTTCAAGCTAGATTTTCCACACCTGCTTTGATAAATCCTCCATCTTCCTCCTCATATTCAAACCGTATCTAAGTGAAGCAAGCTATCTAAGAGTAACTGGATTGCTATCCTGTCGATTGTTTGCTAGCTTAGATTTTGTGTCTTCCAGCAAGTCTTGGAAATATTCCTCTTTCGATTGAATTTCATCCCTCTTTTCCTCAATAAATTTTTACACTTTGTTGAACAGTATATTTCCCTCAGGTTTCTCTAAGCCTTACTCTTACTCCATGTCCTTGCCTTGTCTAATTTTTTCTTCAGCCAGTTTCTTAAATAGAAAAGTCATGCCTCTCGTTTTTTATCTTTTGACAGACTCCTCAGAACGAAAAGTCTCCTCCAAACTTTTCTCATTTGGATTTTCTTCAATGCTTTTACTGTCTTTGGATGCTTAAATTTCTGGAGCAAGTTTTGTCGAGGGAGAAAAAACCTAATAAAAATTGATGGGAGTTTATTTGCTCTTGATTAATGACTTTTGAGTAGATTGCTTTTCGAATTCAGGAATTACGGATAAAGTGCCACTCCGATGTTGCCAAGTATCCTATTTCTCTTCTTCTGTGAAATTTTCTTAAATAGCCATACTATCTTTGAGGAATGTATTTTGACTAGACTTTTGCAAAGCTAACTGCTGATTTTCACTATGGACTTGAGAAAATAGATCGATCACTTTTCTCTTCATCAGAACTGGTTTTAAAAAGCTAAAGTCAACTACCTCACCCTCCTTTACTGTCAATTATTGAGCCTTGACTTCATCTGAAGAACCACCATCATTTCCTTTGTTCTGTGAAATTATTTAGTTTTAAGCCATGGACTCGAATGTATTTCCAGACTTTTCAATGTTGAAAGTGTGCTTTTGACTGATAGCGTTAGTAGTTGAGCTATCTTAAATTATTATAAAAATCATCATCTATATCTTTACTGGTTTTTTACTTGATCATATTTTCTCCAAAATTAGAGAATTTCCTACTCTTTTTAACCTTTTAAGTGTTCAGTGACTTCAAAGTCTGGTCTGAATTGTAAAGAGTAAACTTGGAGCTCAGCTTAAGATTTTAGTTTGAGGATTCATTCAGCATATCAAGGATAAGTTAATTTGAAACTATGATAATCGAAAGTTATTGCTTGGAATCTACAAGGTCGCTGCTAATTTTAGACTTGCGTGAATTTCTCTTATTGCTTCCACTAATCACCTGATCCCAATCTTCTCGTTCATCTTAGCTAAATAAAAAATAATTTATGCTGCCTTCTCCCTCCGAATCTTTTCTATCTTCATCAATCAAAATTATATGCATTTATAAAGTAGATTTATTCATCTGGATCAGAGCCTTCTTAGACTTCTTTGAGCTCTTTAACATCTTCACACAGCTTGGCATCCATCTCCATAAGTTCTTAATCTATTTCGTTCTTTTGGATCTGGATAAAAGCCTGGATAATAACCGCCAATATCAGATTCAAAAAGAAGTAGGATCCTACCACCACAATCATTATCGTATATATTGCGCCCATTGCAGGAATATCTGCATCCATTAAATTCAGCATTATTGGTGTCCACCCGTCAGTTGTAACTAAACTAAAATCCAATAAATGAACTTTAAAATCCCTTTTAAAATCCAAATGTTTATCTGAAAGACTGTAATAAGTGAGGAGGCCACATCATCGAAAGTTGAGACTCCATAATTTATTACAGAATTTTCTATTATATTATCAGTACGTCTATTCAGTCCATAGTCTGCCGGATTTCCACAGACTTCGTTGTTAGGACAAGAATAAAATCCCAATCCTGTTTGACTGCAAACCCTTTAACTTGCGGTCATATCTATCAACCATCCCTCCGAACTCTCTGAAGAAAATAAACAAATTAATTTTCTGGCTGCCCGTGTATTCTACATGCATTATAAAATATTCCAGAGTATTGGTGAGTTCCAAGGATAGCGAAAAGCAAGAATATAAAAACTAGGAATACTATGACATTCAAGAAGTCTGGAATAGAATAAATATATCATCAAAAAAATTAATGAATAGATTAGATCAGAGCAGTCACTATCTTCTTCAACCCTAAAATGCACTTAAGATATTTTAAGTTCATAAAGAGCTATATTGAATAATCCTAGAGCTTAATTTAACCAACAACTTACCAGGGATCGCATTTATACTTCTTAGCGGTCTCAGTGCCCTTAAAACCCTTAAGGATTTTAATCTCAATGATCCTGTTCCTACAAGCTCCAAAATTATTTTGCCTTACTTATATGATATAGGCAAAATTCTAAAGATAGATGAGATAGAAATTTATTACCCAGTAACGACCACAGTAAAATCAATAAGATTCCAGCCAATCCTCAGATAGGCCCTCCTGTGGAGCACCAAACCATACGCCACTATTTTTAGCAGGCACTCCAAAAAGAATACGGCCGAGTAAAAATAGTCAAGCTGGTCGAGCACTTAATTCCAACTCAAGCTGGAATCTCTGTCATTGTAATCGTACATCGCCAGGGTAATAGAGTTAATACAAATTATTAAGGTAAACTCTTATAAAGTCATTTATAATTGAGTTGCTAAAAATAACTAGCATGATGAAGTATTCGAAATACTTCTTTTAAATTATATTAAAAACTTTGAAAGATAAATATTTTTTCCAATCAACTAACCAAACACAGGCTCTCCGTATAAGACCTTAAGCAGTGAATATGAAGAGAGACCTCTTATCATAGAAGCTAATCTTGTTATGGAACTTATAAACTGCCGACTTCTTCAATAAAATTTATAGAGAATTTAAGATTTATTAAAGTTAATTTTAAAATGACGTTGTTTTATTTTTGGAGTATGTTCTGTTGTGATTTTGTGAGTGATTTATTTGATTAGTGAATTTTATTTTCCATCTCTTCGAAATCATTAAACTTATCCTCGGGGCTTACTTTAAAATATTATTTGAGAGATTTTAAAGGAATAAATGAGAGAGAGTGCATATTTATATATAAAAGATTACTTTTTTCATAATAAAAATAATTAATCTACTAAACTTATAAGCTTTAAAACATTGAATCATTAATTTAAACAAATCATTTTAAATATCCATTTAAATAAAAATAAATTCCGATTTATTTTAAGATTATTTCAAATAAAAGTTCAGCAAAATTAAATTAGTTGCAATAATAAAATATTACGAGGTTATTGATGCTATTAGGATTGACTTATTTTTGCTGATCTGAACTCATTGACTCCAGGTCTTCTTCGAAATTTATATCTTCGTTTGCCTTAAACCTTGACTTACTTATCGTCTATAACAAATAATTAAAATATCTTCTTGGGTAAATCAAACCCACTTATCTTGCTTTCATTAACAATAATTAAACAGCAATTATTCATAAAGTATTTATTCATATCGTGAAAGTTCTTAGTCTAAAATAACATATTGCTTTTAAAATAGCTTTTTTCTTTAAGAGTCAAAATTCGAATATTTCTCTGAGTTTATTTTCCCTTTTTCAAAATTTAAAGTAGACTGCTTGTGCACTAGAGCATCTTTCTCGTTTCTTCTATGGCGGGAGTAATTCTGAGTTTTACTATAAGAGGGATTCCTAGCTTTCTCATCAGGAATATCATTCTCATTTTTTTAAGGTGAGGCTTAATTTAAATGAATTAAATTTATATATTGCTCTTAAATGGGAATTACTGCTAACATTTCGAGTCAGAAAAATAATTTGAAATAATATAATAATCTATTGCAGAATTATACAAAAAAGAATTAGGAATTTTAAAGTTTAATTTATTTTTGTTGTACATTTAGAATTATTATCTTGTTATGATTTTAAAATTAATATTTTGACTAATTTCCTTCAATAATTTAAAATTTTGTGATATAAGTTAGGTTAATATTTTCAAAAGAGAGACAAAATCTTAAAATGATATTTCAAAAGATCTTATATTTATATTACTTTTTTCTTTAATTTTAATTTACTATAGAGTTAGGTTGAAAACATCATTATCAGTTTCCTCAAAAAGGCCTGGGTTTGGTCCAAAGTGTCTACTGTAAGAGAGTTGTTTCTTTTTTATTGGACTCAGGCTTGTTTGCTATTGAAAATATCCGTCTAGCTGCCTCTCCTGTTCTTTTATCATTTTTTCAATTCTCAATTCTGTTTTCTATTTATCAAACATTGCAATATAAAATTATTTAGTGGAAGAGTTTTCCTTGCTGGTTTTTCGGTTTGCGAAATAAACAGCGCCTGAACTCATACCTCCCAACATTTTTTAATAGTTTAATTTGAGATCACTGACTTTCAAGTTTTAAATTAAAGTTTTAATCAAAAGTAGCTAACAATTTCTTATCGCAATAGAATTGAACCTCATTATTTTTACTCTATAAATTTTCTCTAAAGATTAAAATTATTCGATTATCGAATTTAGATAATTCAAAATTAATAAATGGGTTAGGTGATTTAATGAAGAATCGTTTAATGAGTTTTGATTTAATTTTGTCTATATTTGAACATAAAATGAGTGAATAAGATTATATTGTAGAGATTTATGAGATCTGCCAAGATTATAAAATTTCATAATCACTATTACAAAAGACATAATTAAGTCAGGTATTTAATCCCTACATCTATCCGGTCCTGTTGAATGTGGCTCCTCAACTTAATCATGAATCTGATTACTCTCCTAAGTTTAGCAGGTACTCTCTAGCAGAGGGCACAATTGATCTGGGATCATTATTAATAGCAGCATAAGAAAATGTGCGTTGCACTCACTTAACAGGGAGATGGCCAGGAAGTCCTGCTGTTATAGCATCATATCTGGAATTACGGCTTCTAGTAGCTCTGAATTCTCGGGTGCCAAGCCTGGTTCTCAGTAAGCCGATCATAAAGAATGTGTTCTCATTCTTCTTCGTGGCAAATCTAGAGTATCTTTACAATTGGGAGTGATTAGGTGCCCTTAGCCTAAGATTATATTTTTGCAGCTGTTGTGTTTTTTATTGCTCATTTCTTTACCTCTCCTTCTTCGCCTTAGTACTCATCCTCAACTTCCTTAGACATAATTAACATTTTTCAGTGGTAACTATTAGCTATTTAGCCTAAACTTAAATTTGCTAATATAACTGAAGTTCTCTCTTAAAAATTATACAAAAAATATGTAATTTATGCTTAATTTCTTTACTATAGGTTTTTATATTACTGCAAACAATTCACTTTATATAATTTTCACCTGGGAATTAAACTCTTAAGATCAATTTAAAATAATTTTATTTTCCCATAAATTTGTGGCTGTAAATTTGTATGTGAATTTTATCAGTATAAGGTTTAAATAATCTTTAATTTTATAAAATAATACTTTGATAACATGGAACTTCTCAAGCTTAAGTTAGAATGCAAAAAGATTTAGGTACAAATTCAATTTATGCTCAACCATCTTTATAGAGAAAAATACAGTAATTTGTTCCAGACAGCTCCCTAGAGGATCTCGCTAGCTCACAGATTTAAGATTTGAAATCCAATTTCCTCCAATTATTTCTCTAATATACTTCTCTGAATACTACTTTATCTCAACAGCTGAATTTATCTTAAGATGAAGCTCGAAATCTCTATCAAACTTGGTTATACTTTGTGAATGACCTTTCCTCTTAGCTCCTAAAAAAGCATTTGCTCCCAGACACTATATTCACTCTTATGATTTCTCTAAATCAGTAGCCTTAAGGAAATAACTAGACTCCAAACTCTTTTTAAGATTAATAGCAAAGTATTGCCCTTCAATTCAGGGGTTCACATCAATTTGCGGTATTCTTTTCGAACTGCAGCTTCAAGCAAAAGCACTTTCTTGTCACCTCTTTTCTAAGCACTTTTTAGCAAAGCAGCAATTAGCTATTGAATTAGTTTAATATAGCAAATCAAGTAAGTATGATAGGTGACTAAAGTTAGATCAAATAGATGAGCTTATAAGATCCATTAGCGCTTTTATTTCTCCAATCTGGAATCGCTGTATCTTAAAAATAAGTCCTTGAGAGCCAAATTAAGTTAATGCTCTTTACTTGGCTCTATATTCAGCAGCAGAGACAATAGAGCGCAATAAGTCAATAGCTGTCAGGGTAATTGATCTACTTCCTTTAGCAAGCAGTTTCCGCATATTCAAAGCACTATCATCTTTTTATTTATTATAGCTTTATATATTAATCTTGAATTGAACGATTAACTTTTTCTAGAAGCTTACTTAATCCTGACTATGAACTTGGAGTTTGATATTCAAAATTCTATTGATATAATTTTCGGTAAAAATAACAAGAATCTATTTCAAAAACTAATTCATATTTACTTAAACGTTCTTCACTAGCAAGTGTTGAAGATGACTCTTAACCATGAACTTTATTAATTTAATTATTTAGTAAATTAAATAAATCAAATTTTATATAAAGTTAAGAGTCCTATTTGCATAAACTAAACTTCAAGGTGATAAGATATCCCGACTATTAATTTGCTTCATGTAAAGGGACATTCTCATATGTTTTAAAATTTATAATTCAAGATTTAATGTCTCCTTTTCCCAGCTCATGATGGTGGAAGAGTTGCTGCACAAAATAGAGTCGCAGTAACTGATAAAGATGACAATGTCTTTTACTTCGAGAGATCCAGGGCGGCTCGAAACACAGAGATCCTAGTCATTCATTGTTGCTCCTTGCAATGATCACTTTCTAATACACTGAGTGATTTAAAATGAGGGATGGTTGAATATAAAGTGCTCAAAAACTGTCCAAGAAAATTCACTAGTCCCTGTCACTATTGATAAAATGATATCATTGGCTAACAAATGTAAGCAAATTATTATTCTTCGGATTTCACTCAATTCTTTTATAAATCATTATGAACAAATCTAAAAGGATGAGTAATACTAGAAGCTTTTCTAATTGATTCACAAAAAATACTTAAAATCTTACAGAACAAATGAATATTTTCTTCAAGAATTTTAATTTAAGTAAAAAAATTTATAATTATGGATTTCTCCTTTTTATTATGTTGGTAAATTATCTAAAGCATTTAATATATTGGAATCTAATTTTGTATAATATAATAATTTCATTCTAATTGCAAATATTATGAATTTTGAATTCTTTGAAAATAAATTAATTATCTTTTTAAAAATCTTATAAGTTTAAATGAATTATTTTATAAGATTAAAATTAGGCATAGATAAAATTCAAATTTGTATGAAATATAATTTAGGAGTTAATTTTTTGATTTAAAGAACAAATTTAGAAATGAACCTAATAGACCTGGAAAACAAGAGCCCGGATGAGATATTTTCACTTTATTTATTTAGAATAAGCTTAATATAGTGGATAAAGCCATTTTTTGTTTAATTTGTGAATGAGTTAGTTTATAGATGCAAGTTGAAATGGTTTGAAATTGAAAGTTGCAAGTAGAAAATTAAATATTAGTCTGAGTTAGAAACAAATGAAGAGGGAGAAATCGAAAAATAAATTAAGCTTAATCAATTCACTATTTTATGACTTTTTTCTTAACTTAGACTAAAATTTAAGAATAGGGCATTACTTTGGTCTAAAATGAACTTATAGGAGAAATTTATGAGCATGACGGCCATTTAAGGAAACATAGAAGGAGGTAATTCCACAAAAGCGAAAAAATAATTGCTTTTAATTTATTAATGATTATAATTTTTTGATTATTTTCTTTAAAATTTCTATCTCTTAATTTATAGAGTACTATTTTAAGAATGGATAAATAGATGCAAGTAAAACTTTGCCTTGAATTTTGTGAAGATCTTCTGGCAGAAATTTATTTCAATAAATGACCTCAACATTTAGAACTGCCTCAATTTTAAATTCAAATAACCACTTTATTTGATTGAGATCGATGACAATATAATTATAATTTAATTAAAGTAATAAAAAATCGTATTTTATATTCAGTTCCAGTGCAACAAGTTGAGACGAAATACTTGTTTTGCTCCGTTCTCCACTGTTAATACTTTTGCTATTAAAAGTAAATCTGAATTAAGAAATCTTGATCGCTTTAGTTAAAAAAAAAATTTTAAAATCATTTTCGCCATAATCTATATAATAAAATGTTTTCTCTTATACTCAGATTCCACCCACAAAATTGTAATTGTCTGATCTTAATCATAAAGTAAGATGATTTTAAATGGTATAGCAAATTCAAACTTCACAGAATTAATTATGTTTAATTAAACAGTTATTTTACTTTCTAATATTTTCTTTTCTATAGTAGATAGTATCCTTCATGCATTTTGGAATCTGTGCGTGAATTCAGAGACAAGACCTAGATAGATAATTTCAATTTGATTATGAAGATGTGGTAGTATGTTGAGGGTAAGGACTCGCATTCTATAACCAACAAATTCTTCACCTTAATTAAAAACTGTGACACTTTAGAGCAAGTCCAAGAGAGCAGTAAAATATTCATTGAAAATATTGAGTTCAAATTTGAGGAGAGACAAATCTTTACTTAGAGCTAAATAACTTAGGGCCTTCAAAACCAACAAAATTTTGGGGCCTTTCCTCGACAGTAAAATTTATTGTGAATAAAGGTAAGATAAAAGAATGTTTATAGGGTAATTTTCGCTCCTTAATATGATAATTCAACGTATAGAGGTATATTTTAACATCAAAGGCTTCAAATTTTAATCCTTATTCAGTCAGCTAGAGGATTAGCTGCAAATAATAAAATTTATATTTTAAGCTATTTTTTTGGCTACTATAAAATAAATTTAAAGCGCAATTTTAAAATATTGCACATATTTATTTCATGATTATGGGACGAATGCTGCGATTTTTAGCTGAACTTCTTTGGGCTTATAGTTGAAGCATGCTATGCATTGTAAAATATTGCAATATTTAAAAAAAATTTCACTTTAAGTTTATTTTGCAATAGCGAAAAATAGCTTATACGATAGATTTTATTATGTGCAGCCAGCTCTCTAGCTGAAGCCTTAGATGTTCGAATGCACCTCTATATGTGGAAGCATCATATTTATGAGCTAAAATTACTCTATAATCATTCTTTTATCTCAGCTTTATTCGCTATAATTTTTACTGTCGAGGAAAGGCCCTCAAAATTTTTATCAAAACAGATAGCAATAATAATTAACTTAGCAGACGCCTCCTCTTCCTTAATCAACAATCCAGCTGTCATTTATTCTTGAAGCTAGTGAAGTTGCTATTAATAAATTAGACAAATTAGATAAAGAGCATTTAATATACGTTATCATGAGAGATAAGAGGCTATTTGATATAAGAGAGAAGGTTGTAAGAGTGACTTAACTTAGCGGATAAGTTCTCAAATATTATTTCCCTTCTCTTTGCTCCAAAAGATAAATAGAGGTTATTATACATAGCAATTAATTTAAATAAAGGATGATCAGTATACAAATAAAAGAGGATAGTTCAAATAAGAAAGTAATGACTATCTAATCTGTAACTTCTTCTAAACCCTTTAAAATAAAATGAAGCGAGAAGATACTTAATTTAATCCAGAAATCTTTTAAATAATTTAGAGAATTAGCATACTCAAAATAAATTATAAATATATTTTGTATATTATGTTTACACCTTCATACTTTAGTCTCTAAATAAACAACTTTCAACGGTATAATAATTTTGCTTAGAGCTGGATCGAAAGGTATAAAAATTATGTGAACATAAATACTCTTTCTATATGTCATTTTATAATTCTATTTAAAATAAATTTTATGGAAGTGATAATTTAATATGCTCATAGTTATAATATGCTGAAATAAATTGAGAAAGAAGATGCTTAGATACATCTTTTCTTAAAGAGTTGTTTAAGAAATTTGGGTTTATACAATGAAGAATTTGGATTTTAGCTTGATTAAGAAATTAAAGAGAGCAATTAACACTCTGAGCTCAAAGAGCTAGATGTTGCAAACCTGAGATAAGTTTTAGGTTTAACTAATAAAAATTATTAGGAATGGAAAGCACTTTTTCAAAACAGTGAACCTATCTAAGTAAACTATCAGATTAAATAAATCATATACCAAATTTATATAGCCTTATTTAGTAATTATGACCTTGAATGAACTTGGGAATTTCGTAAAGAGAGACTACTCAAAGGAAAATATGTTATTTGAAAAGATTAAGATTCAAAATTTGGGGATGAACTCTAGTTTGCTTGAGCAAATAAAAGGATAGGAGCAAGGGTTTCTGGTTTTGGAGTCATTCCATGTAATAGATGTTCCCTCCTTGCTATCATAAAATGTCGAACTGGCTAAGTAATTAATTATATCTCTAATGCATGTTTGTAGGATATGGCTTAGGTGTATTTTCCATGCTTACTAATTTGATACTCAAAGCTTGTATAACCAACTTAACCCGAATAATAAATGAATAAAATATAAATAAATTAATTCTAAATTTTATGCAAGTGAAAGTAAAATCAAATTACTCTCTAATTTATGAAATCAATTTATGAAATATTCTTGGAATATATAAATTCACAAAGGTTTAGGCTGCTTACAGAAAAATAATGAAGGCAAATTAAATTTAATAATTAGTATATTAGAAGAAGAATTTAAAAGACATAAGATAAAAAGTTTAAAGATATTATTTCTAAAAACATACCACCATAAAAACATATGGCAGAGTTGGTAGCGAGGCAAAATCATATAAATAGATAGAGACACAGCACAGAGTGCCTTAAGGCTAATTTGGGTACAAAAGAAATGTCATGGATAATATAGCATACTTCATTTCACTAAATATATCAATATTTTTTTGGAAAGAAACTAGTAAAGACTTTTTAGAAAGATGGAGGAAGCTTTTGAAAGGGAAAATATGTTTAGATATTTACTTTCCATTTTAATTGCTAGACCCTTGCAATAAGACTATAATAAATTCCTTGTTTTTATAGAAATTATTTATTATTTTTTATGGTGACTATAGTGTTGAGTTTAGCTTAATTCAAACTTAGAAGTAATAGACAATAGGCTCCTTATTTGGAGTTCAGAGAAATTTAAATTAATTTATCGAATTGTTAAAATGACTAAGATTCTTTGAAAATAGCAACTCAAAATTTAGTAAAAATGTGATCACTTAATTATTTGTTAGAAAAGTCTAGTGGTTCAGCTTTTGATTGAGTCTGCTCATTGTTGTTTAATTCTGTCTGAGAATGAAAAAGAGAGTACCCAATATAAAGATATAATAGCAGAGATATGCTAAATCTTACACATGATTTTAGTTGAAGAATCTGACATCATACAGATGATTCAATATATATTTTATTCACAAGCAGGTATTCTAGTACTATTCGATATTTATTTGTAGACTTATCATATTGATGTCCTGCCTATAATCAATATTTATTTTCACTTTTCTTTATTTTGAATTAACTGAAGTTAACTAGAGGATTTAATACTCTATTTATAAATATACATGCCATAGGTGTATTTTAAACTCCTATTTTAAAGAGACGAAAATATTTTGAAAGTTATGATCTGACTTACTTTTTGAGCTTTATAACTATTTTTTCTTATCCTTTTAATTAAAATAACAAACTTATATCTTAAAGGGAAGAGAAAAACTTAAAGGGTAATTTCTGTAATACTTTATTCTTTCAGCAATGATTTTTATATTCTCTCTCTTAATAGCTCTAGAGACAGTAACATAAATAAAATATTCTTAGATTAAATCAGTAAGTCTCCATTAAAATCGTCTCCTCAAAATAATCTAACACAATTCAATTTAAGAAAATATTATCAAAACACAAAAACCATAATAAAAAGAAACTATAATTTAAATAGTGAACCTTTAGTTAGGCCAAGTCTAACTCAGATTAAGAATTTAACAGTCTCTTCATTTAAATTTGAATTCCATATTTTAAATCAGAGTTAAATAAGATATCATATTCTTATACATCTAGATGCACATTACCATTATATTATGGTAGCATAATTGAAATGTTTCAATTTATGCATTTAAAATAATTAGAAGGATTCTTAAGATCATATAGTCAAATGAAATCTATATTATATAGCAAATTACTTTTCTTAAATATGTCTATACTTTAATATGGTTTAAATAATCGTGAATTAAGTGGAGTCAGTTTAGTACATATTGAACTTCCTGCCCGACTTTATTTGCTTGGACTTTGACCACCTACTCCGACTATAATTTGCTACTGCTACAAAGAAAGACTACTACTATAGACTAGGATGAATTTATTAAATCTTTTTAAGAAATCAATAGATAATATATATAATTTTTTTAGTATTTAATGAACTTAATTTTTCTCCTTGATGGCTTAAAATGAATTTTCTATATAATCTATTTGAAATTATAACTGCGAGAGTAAGTTTTTAATTAAAACTTTATCTTTTATGATCTGTTGAAATATAAAAATACATTTTTAATTAAAGATTATATCACTGTTTATTTACATTATGTATTGATCAATATTTTGTGTTCCACTTCAGACTAATGACCCTATTGACGATGAAATTCCCAATTCAAAGGTAAAATAATCAAATGTATTTAACGCTTTTAAGTCTATGTGATCGGTGGTGCAGCATTCTAGATCACATCGAAAAACAAACTCAAACCAGTAAAATTAAGATATTTTTCACTGATGGTAAGACTCTCTACCAATAAATAGTTATAGAAACCTTGGAAACTTACTTCACTTCTAGCCTTGTCCAAATAACTAAAGTGTTCCCTTTCTTAAAGGATTCCAACCTCAAATTTATTATGAATTCAATGCAACTTTAACAAAAAGAAACCAACATCAATTTAGCTTTTGACTAATTAAGAATTTGATTTTATTTACATTTGACCACTTACATATATTTTGAATGCAATTCTAAATCATGAACATCATGAAATCAATATTCTATAGAAAACTCTACTTTCACAGGCTTTACAATTTTTTATATTTTTGACATATACTTTGTCTGATCTACAAAGCTAATGAACACACAGTATTACTTCAATCCCAAGTAGAATTAAACTACATTATTTTGCACCTAATTAAATTAAAGCAGATTTGTTTTTTATTTTACATTTAATTTATACAACTAAATATATTTTGTAAATCTTTTATAAATAAAATTGAGTATATTGATGTTATATAAATTTATTGATGAAATAAAATTGTGTGAATGCCAAGTCCTTCCTGAGTTACTTATTATATTTTTTTACTTCATTTGTTCGTTATCAGTCATGAGAGTCATACAGCATATGCAGTAGCAGCGATGGTTTACAGTTTTACCATTTGCAGGAATAGGATATAGACAGATGAATAGACTTAAAAATATTCAAAATAACATTAATAAAAACTTTGGCTTTTATGCTTAGGACATACTTTACCACAAAATCCTTTAGAGTCTTAGTCTATTGAGCATATCTCGCAAGTATAGGAGCTGTTGTTCCTTTTGGCAGCTTTAAGAGCGTGCGTTCCCCTAAAACATAAATTTGATCTTAATCTCAAAAGCCTTTCCTCTGAGATTTGCTAAACAATGGCTCTAGAAGTTAGTGCCTTTTGCACTCTGCAACTTATATTTCCATATTCAGGATTATCTTAGAAAGGGCAGTTGTTTTTTAAATACTGCTACCGCCAATAGTGTTTACAATTCTTACTCAAATAAAAATGCTGTCGATCACAGTCCTAGCATTCTCTATTCATTAATTGATATAAAGCCATGCAAGTTTTCTCTAATTTCAAAGATGATAATGTCTCCATATATTCTATCCTTATAAAAATTAAGTAATTATAAAGTAATAAAAATAAGATTAATTATTTTATTTATATTTTATTTCATAGCCAAGAATTTAATTTAAAAAAGAAAGCTCATAATAAAAATTAGAAAGGCCAGCGACGGTTAATGTTTCAGGCTTCTGATCTTTAATACAAAGTGTGTTTAATTAAAATCTATTTGAATAAATATTAAAAATAATCCTGAAAGCTGCAGATATATGGGAAGAATCATTTAGAATTTAGTTGCTAATAAATATTCTTTTATTTATTCAAACATAATTATTCCTTCTTTCAATATAATCCATATATTAAGTTTTAGTAAGGAAGCCTTTCACTATCTTCAAGAGGTAGTT
>JAJKFJ010007846.1:0-16111 GCA_027382625.1 Tetmemena sp. SeJ-2015
GTTGCTTTCTCCTCTTAGGTCTCATTGAGAGGCTATGCTAGCTAAGGCTCTCGAGATAGGGGATGAGGTTTTGGTTAGGAAGGAAGCGAATTGCCTTTTAGTTATGGCCGCTTTCGTATTGCTCTCCAAGGTAGACCGCTAGCTTCCTCTTGCGAAGTGGAACGTGGTGAGGCGACTCCATTGCTCGAATTAATTATAACGTACAAGTGAATATTTAACTCTTGGGATTAACTTCTCAATTCTCATATAAATGAACTATTAGGTTAAGGAGTAGATCAAGCTAGATCTTAAGAGAAGTGACTCTATCACAAATCGAGAGAGTTAGTTATTATATGCTGTGGTAGAGAACAATACTCCTTATTTTTTATGAGAGTAACCAGAGTAAGGGAGTTACAAACAGATAGCAAAGCTCGCAAGCTTTGGCTCAAACTTTGCAGCACATTCAAAAAAACCAAAGCTTTACAAAAGCTCAAGCCCTCTATCTCTACAACTACTGGGTGGTCATAAAGAATAACAAGTAGGTGCTTTTCGTGGACTCTACACTACAATTTTTAGTATAAAATACTTCAAGTACTTCTTGGTCTTGTGAATAATTTTCTAAGGACACAATATCTGACTCTAACGGAATTGTGGACATGGTAATTTCACAGAGGTCCGAGGAAATAATCACCATCACTAAAGACTTGAGACAGATAAGAGTCTGGACCTACATGCTCTACCAGAAAGAAAGACCCATGCCTCCTATCGATGAGTTGCCTGTGAATGTTAACCATGTCGACTCTTATTAAAAGTTAGACTTATCAATATAGCTTATTTGTTTTTATTACTAGACCCTAACTTGCATGTATTCATCACAAACAAGAAGAACATCCATTTGAACCAGCCTGTGGACTAACTCTGTCTTAATAACCTCTGCGATGTGCTTCTTTGCAGTAGCTTAAACTCAAACGATCTAGCTTTCTTCACTATGAAGGAAGGCAAGAATCTCTACACACTAGAGTACGTTTAATCAAATATGTCCATAGTCACAAACGCAGGGAACCCACTCGCAGATATTCAAGGGAAGAACCAACCCACTAAGAAAAGTGGTAATCAGAGTAAGCCATCGCAAACTCCTATGAATAATAGATCAGCCACTCCTTAAGGGAGGGGAAATTTTGTGAACACATAAGCTCCAACAAGTAGCAATACTAACTTAAATCCCTCTCAGAAGGTAAACCTTGTAAAGTGTAAATACACACACGATCAAGGTTACTTTACTAAGTTAGCTGAGGGGTAGGCGAGGAATCAGTATCAGCTTTACACTTTCCAAGAATTCTTCTTCATATTGAATAGAAGAAACTAAGACCTCACTATTTGGGACTTGGGGTTGGAGCAAGTCTTTCAAAGCTATAACTTGGTCACATTAATTTCAGGTATTGGAAGAAATCTTGTAAGAATACTTTGAATATATCAAAGAAATGACTTTTAAATTAGGGTAGAGGCAAACAGCAATAGACTAAGCATTTGGCTTAAATAGAGGGTCTGTATCCTGGGTTAAGCAATTTCAAATCTGGCTTTCTAGTTGTGACTAGCAATTAAAACATCTATGATATCTCCCTTCACTCCTGTAAGCAATTTCCCTAGAGTAGTATACTTTCATTATTTCTAGTTGTTTGCTGTGAAAATTCCTTTTTACTCACTTTTGTATCTTAACCATCATTGTTAATACAATTGTAGAGAGTGTGATTTAGAGAGTTGAGCATGGGAATCTGCTAGAGACTACACTTGAATTCAACCTTAGGAATGCACTTTTTAAGAATAAGTCGTCTATGTTTGCATCTAATGCAGCTGCAAATCTACTCAACCCTCTTAGAGGACTCGAAGACAAGAAGGAAAGAGAAAATCACTACTTAATAAAATATACATAAGCATCCTAGTATATTTTAATGGTTGATTATAAAATCAGAACAACAATGGGAACAAGAGTGTAGAGACTAATGTCAACATTAGTGGAGGAGGGGATGATTAACTGGCACTGACTTGGCGAATGGACCCCGTCCCTTCCATGAAGAAAGGGGCCTCACTCACCAAGAATGAAACACGTGCAAAGAGTCAGCAATAGACTGGCAATAGGAGGGGCAGTACAGTGAACTTCACAGCCATTTAAGTCAAAGCGCTGAATGAGATAACTACTGGATTCACTCCATGAGAGGGTAAACAAATAGTTTTAAATAACGACCTAGAGCCAATCAAGGGCTTCCCAGTCAATCACAAGATCCTAGTTGACAACTTTGAATCAGCACTCGCACTTGATGAATCAGAGAGGAAGAATAGATTTCAACAGGGGGAGAAAGTTTCTGCAAGGGGGAAGTCTTCTTCTTCTCAGTTGAATATTAAAGCAGCCGCAGAGGTAAAAGTAGAAGGGGGTGGAATTAGCCCCAATAGTCACAGAAGACACTCTAGTCTCCCTAAAAGTGTAGTCAGTAATAAAAGCAACCCCAACTCAGTCAACTTTGTGGCTCCTAATAGTGCAAGAGGTGGGAGCAGTAAGCCAGGGCCAGGCAGTGCTACTTAAAGCAGTGCCTTTGGATTCATGGGACTCTCTGGGGGTTTCAAGGATGCAGCTATCAGCAACAACTTTCAAGCCTATATTGAGGTAGGGAAAATATTTCTTAATAATTAATTCTAATGGATAATCTACTTTTTCATTTATTATTATTAATAAAAGTTTTTATTAATTCTATATATTTAATAGCGGATATACGAGCACAGCTGCTCCTCCCTTAGTAAGATACTTCGTGAACTACCTGCCCAACCAAGATGGAACGAAGACAGTGTTCATGCTTAGGGAGGGCAGGATGAGCATCGAGGTGTTCACCCTCTACTCCAACATCGACATCGTCATGGAGAGGAGGAACACCTTCAAGACTATCTACATAGTTATTATCATCAAGCATTAAATCCTCATTACCATTTTTTTGCACTTCAATAACTATCTTGCCAAACTTCAAAGAGCCAATAACTTTTAGCAAGGAGGGTAGTACATCGATCAAGAACATAGTGCCAGTCATAGACACCTCCAACCATCTCCATCTGCTGGACATACTCGCCCCACTCCCACAATCCTATCTGAACGTGAGCTTCTTGGAGCTACTTGAGGGAGCAGCCAAGTAGATGGTTGAGATCCCAGTCCTACCAGAGAAACACAAGCAGAAGAAGTTGGAGTTCCTCAGACCCACTGTAGCTGGGGAGGGTCATTACTCTTCCTCACTTAGTCAAAGCGACTTCGCTTAGAAGATCTTTCAGTACGACATTAAGAGCAGACTTGCAGCCTTCATAGATCAACAGGGGATGATGTGCGTGGTGAACACTCACTTCAGAACGAGGAAGTTCGTTTACTTGGAAGACAGGCTGAGGATTAAAGATGTGCACATTATGGTCAACTATTAAGAGAATACTGCCTTCTTGCACCAACTCAAAGGCAGAGCTTGTAAGTTTATTTACTCAGATCTGCTTTAGCTTATTATCTGAAAAAGCTTTTCTTAATATGAAGTGAGGGTATATTAAGTTGACATTTCTTTGTGTTAGTTGTGGATGATGAGTTTCTGAGGAAGGAAAATCCATTCAGACACCTGGAGGACTACCCGGACTTCGACTACCTAGTGGCTGCCATTACTTTCGATGGACTGCTACTGGTGGTAAGAAATGAAGGCACCCCAGACAGTGGAAACGAAATACGCCTACAACATCGCTTCAATTTACAAATTCATCTTATATAAGTCAAATTAATTTGCAGACAGCAGTGCTGCACACACGCTACGTTATGGAGAAGTCTAGGTTGCTTTTGATAATGAAGGAGGGTGTGCTCAAAGTTTTCGAAGTCTTCAAAGATATGCTGCTAGTGAAGAATTGCCAACTTATGTGGCCAGACATCACTGCCATAGATTTGAGACTCAAAACATATTTCAACAGCAATACAATAACTCTTATACATTAAATGTAATAAGTGCATGTTCTGCAAATGGGGCGAGACCTATTAGCCTCATAGCACCCTCTTACTCTAACCTGACAGCCAACGGGCAACAAAAAGCCTACTCTTTCAGTAAGCCATATCTTATCAACACCCATCATTAGTAATTAATCACTCCTTGCAGACAAGTGTTTTGACGACCAGACTTCAAACAACCAAGTTTACACTCAAGCTTGCAAAGAGTTGGTGCGTAGTTCTTTGGAGGGCATCAATGGCACTATATTCATGTATGGGCAGACAGGTGCAGGTAAGACCTTCACTATGCTAGGAGAGAGATACCAAAGTGAAATTAGAGACCAAGCCACTCAAGCTATCAAGCAGGGCTTGGGTGGACTAGCAGGAGGTGGAAGCTTTCATGGAGCAGATAGAAACCAGGGGAAGGCACTATCCTCAAGAGGGAGTAAGACCCCTTTGAAAGGATCTTTTGTAAATGGACAGAGCAACAACTCACACCAGTCCTCGATATAGAATTTCAACTCTAATTTCCCAGGCGCACAAGGATACACCACGAATGTGGATACAGCTAATGAGAAGTCTCAGATATCGCCCATTTCCAATTAGAAGACAGCGGGAATTGGACTCATGGGCAACATGACTCAGCAAAATGCAACTCCAGTCAGGGGTAAGCAAGGCAATTATTAAGTAGCTGGAACTGGAAATGCGTCACACAGATCAACACTATCTTAAATTGGAAGAGTCAAATGTTGTTTACCTAATGGAAGTTTAAATTTTGAGGAAGAATGAACACAGAGACACCCAGACACATCAAGAACAGTGCTAGTGGTAAAAATTAATCAGGCACGAGAATATTAGTAGTTCTATTTACTCCGTTATTGCATTTTTAGAATCCCTCTCCCCTTGTATAAGTAGCAATCGGTATTCAACGGGAGCACTAATCCACTGGGAGCAGGCTAAATGCAAAAGACTCGTAACAATTTGGGCTCGATCAACAAGTCTATATCTTTGGGTGGGTAGTAATTATTCCACACAGGTTCCTCATCACAGTTTCTTGACTTAATGAAAATGCTTCTTCATTCATCATTATCACTTTATTAGGACTAACTTTGCAGCTATGGCGAGAACCAGGCTCACCTCCAAACCCAAGGTTAGAACCTACAGGCATCAGACCTCGGCACTTAAGACTACGTGCTTCAAACTCAAGAAGACTATGACAACGCGCTCTTGAGCAGCGGCAATTCAAATATAGTCCTTAACTAAGATCAGGTCACTCTCAGTTCTGCGAGATAGCTAAACTTTGGCCAAGGCTCAAATGCTGAGGAGCTAAGTGGAGAACTAGAAACTGTGAGGCGAAGCACACCCGAGCAGCCCAACTCCTCAGAGGGTATCTTAATCAAGTCACTTAAAGAACTCTTCTCCATCATTAAGAATGAATCTTAGCAGTCGGTCATGCTCCCATCAAGATAGGAATTATTATGACTGAATTTTAGTAGACTATAATATATTGACTAAGATCTGTATCACCTCTTGACGGGGTAAATGAAGATTGCAAGGGAGCTTAATTAAGTTTGATGCCTAAGAAAGTATACATAATTCGTTGCTCTTACTTCGAGATCTACAACGACTCAGTTTATGATCTGCTTAGTGATCACACTGAAGCCAGTTTCCACGAGCCTCTATAGCTGCTCGAAGATAATCCTCTTCTTTGAAAGTCAAGTTTTATCTTTTTTTAGTGAGCAGTTTATCAAGGTATGTCATTGCAGTTAAACTTTATTTACTCTTTATAGAAGAAGGAATTCATAGTCAAAGGTTTGAGAGAGCATGTTGTACAGTCTCTGGATGACTGCCTCGCACTCTTAAGACTTGGAGAAGTGAATCGTCACTACGCAGAGACCAAGATGAACCATCAGAGTTCTCGCAGTCACACACTCTTCCGCCTTCACGTTGAGTCCATGGGCTGCGACTACTTGGCAGCAGCTGCTTCAAATGGGAGTGGCGAGTCCAGCAACGTCATCACTGAGTCTGTGCTGAACTTTGTGGACTTGGCAGGAAGTGAGAAGGTTTCCATCCACTAGCACAAGGAGTCCACCACTTCATCCCACTCTTTAACTAGGGGCAAGGATTCCTCCCAGATGAGAGTCAGGGAAGGCCAGCACATCAACCGCTCTCTCTTCTTCCTCACCCAAGTCATCGCCCTCAAGGCAGAAGGAAAGAAGAATCAACACAAATTATTAATTTAATTTATTTTATAATAATTTATTTAAAATAAAGAAATAAATAAAATAATTTATTAAATTATATTTTATTTTGTTTTTTATTTTAGATTGAATGAGCAGCACATACCCTATAGAAACTCTCCACTCACTAAGCTTCTCAGATCCTCTCTGGGAGGCAACTCCCGCACTGCCATTCTCCTATGCATCACCCCTGCTCATAACTAACTAGAGCAGACTCTTTCCACTCTCCGTTTCGGCCAGAACGCGAAGATGATCAAAAACCAGGTGGTGGCCAACGTGGTCAAGAAGAGCGCCATTAGTGAGGAGGAGGCCGAGGAGCTGAAGGTCATCCTGGGCGAGTACGAGCGCAGACTGGGTGAGATGCACCGCGACAACCAGGACAACCACAACAAGCTGCAGCAGGTGATCGAGTCCCTCATGAAGGAGAAGGACGAACTCAACCAGCGACTGCTCAAAGCCAACAGCAAGAAGCTCTAGTCCATTTTGACTCCCTCTGAGGAGAGGGAAAGCGTAGGAGTTGAACTGGCAAAGAGAAGTAGCAGTCAGTCTTTGGGAATAAGCTAGAACCAGCAGTAGTAATAGTCTTAGTTGCAGCCAGAGAATTACAGCCAAGTGAAATCCTTCTACCTATTCGACTGTGGAGTGCTCAACTCCTTCTACTCCCTGGACTCTTATCTCCCTTAGAACTTGCAAGAGAGGTATGAACGCTACTTTGCCACTCAACTTAGAAATCCACCACCTTTAAGCTATTAGCTATGCTTGCTTGTTAATGAAATGACAGAAGAGCGAGTGAGTTGTTCACAGTGGAGCATATCTTGGAATTGAGAAGTGACAAGCTAGACTAACAGAACTCAAAATTGCTGCTCAGCACTCTCAAAGCTCAGAAGAAGGAAAGCAGAGACCTAAGGGCGTAGCTGGAAAACTCAGAAGAAACTTGTGAGGAATTGAGAGGACAAGTTGATAACCTAGAGAGGCACATGGAAGAGCAGGACTAGGCTGTGAGGGCAGCAGCTGATGAGATTCAAAGACTCAGAGATGCAAACTAACAGCAAGCCAGACTAATAGATGAGAGAGAATAAGAAGCTGCTTAGAAGGATCAGTAAATTCAATAACTTTAACAATAGATGCAAGAGCAGCTAGAGCAGATGAGTTAGCAGATAGAGTTCATGCAAAAGGAGAAAGAGAGAAGAGAGAAAGAAAATTAGCAAGAGATGGATTAACTACTGAGACAGAACAGTGACTTGGAAAAGAAGAGTGATAAATTAGATCAAGCATTTAAAAACAAGGAAGTAGAGGTTGGCCGTTTGCAAGAGGCAGTCAAGATGCAAACCTAGCAACTAGATAAAGAAGTTAATGAAAAGGAGCGAGTCATAGAGAAGTATCAAAGCTCAGAATGAATGAATAATGAGTATTATTCTTTAAGCTTAATGCAAACAAGATACTAAGTAGATTCATAGAGACTTGTCTAAGAGCCTTTCGAAAGGTTGCAGGAGATAGAAATGCAGCTTTTCAAGGGCATCCAGTAAATCAACCAAGAAAAGGGAAGGAGGATATTCGCACAGCAGAACTAGCACAACTTCCTCTTCTCAGCAGCTAATCACAACACTAGCAGCTACTCATTAATTTCTTATGTTGTTTCAAAGACATTGTTTAAGCTTGGTACAATAGTTTTAACTTGATTCTGACTCAGCAGCTGATGTAATGATCGACTTGACAACAACTCAACTTCATTAACAGCAGCACAACCCAATCCCAACGCATTCTTCATTCTAGGACAACACCATCATTCAGCACCCTCAACCGCTCTTTTAATCACAGTAATCTAAAGATCAAGCCCTTTCAAGCAATAATGCAAATCAAGCTTAATTCTCTCAAAGGAGGCAAAGCAATGGCGGTGTACCAGGGGCCATGAACAGTGCAGAGGATTTTTACAATCTTCAATACAACAGCCAGCTCCAAGCCAAGGAAGGGGAGGAGCATTAAACTCAAAGCCAAAAATAAATCTTACATCCAGAGTTCGATGAGGAAGAAGGGGGAGAAGAGAATTCAGGTGATGATAATGAACGTGATGATGGAAACGATGAGCAGGAGCAAGAATTCGCAGAGTAAGAGTAGGATTCTGTCTTCTTCGAGGGACAGGCAATTGTTTTAGCCTAAGAGGAACTTTAGAAGTAAAAGTCATTGCATTTGCATTTAACACAGAATGAGATTAAATATAATGAATTTGAGAGACTTGTGTGATCAAGAGGATGATTCGATAAGAATAGGAGATGGATCGATCAGACGTTTAGACTTTGACATAGTGGATATGAGTAAGGTACAGAGAGATACTTCCTCATATCTGTAAAGCAACATCATCCCCTCGGATCAATACACGATTGATGATCAAAATATCCTCAACAGATAGAGCGATCATATTTATTTGAAGTGATTATGATTAGAATTTTTGAGATCTTCAGGCCTTCTAGAATTTAGTAGAGGACACCCAAGACAAGAAGCAAAGAGAGCGCATGATGGCTCAAATGATAGGAATCATGGGGACGAGCACTAACTCAGCCCACTCTGATGTTTCTAACTACAGCGAGGCTTAGATAGTTTACAATCTATTTTAGACTATAAATCTTCTAATAATTCTTATACAAAGGTAGAGAGCCAAGAGAACAAGAAAGCCAGGTAACTGCCAGCAATCAAAGAGGGAAGCAATTCAATGAGGACCTATCTCCAGAGATACCTAAGTTTAAGGCTATCCACTCATAGAGAAATCTTCAAGGCATGTCTATGACTGACTCTACTTCTAACCTAGAGCAACAGAGAAGATAATCGCAGCAATAGGATAGGGAGTTCATCGAATCCAATAATGATCTATCAGAGATCATAAGAAAAAACCCTAAAATTCCGACCCAAGCAAATATCAATAGCAGGAAGCTCAGTAATCAAACTCTAGTCGGTTATGATAGTACCACCTCATAGAGATAGTCAGCTCAATTCAACCAATAGCTCAGCTAATACTCCTCAACAAATAAGTCTCAGAAGGTTTAAGAGGCGAGGGATTTCCTAAGCCAATAACCTATAAATATGAAGCAAGTTGCTCAAGTAGGACTTATCTCTGCTAACGGGCACAATATGGCTTCAATGCAAAGCTTTGGAATAGAGGAGATTGAGGAGGATAACTTTGATGAGAGGAGCAGACTTCAAGAGAGAGCGTAAGTAATGCAAAGACAGATTCAAAATGTCAAATGTGATAGGCAAGCCTAAAAAGAGAATGCAAACTCGAGTGAGGCTCCATCCGAGTAGAAGAGTCGTACACCCAAAGCAAAGTACTTGAATGCAAACAGTAAGCAAGAGCACCACTCTTAGAGGAAATCAGCTGCTAAGGCGCCAAACGATGGTTAGTTTGAAAACTAATCAGCAAGCAAGCATCTCTTTAACTTTGATAATGAGTTCAGTGACAGTCTAAGATTTATGATGAATCCTCCAGGCTCAAATTCCACAAAGGCTAATCAATAAGTACTAAGCGAGCTATTCAATCAACAGCAGCCTATGTTCGTGAATTACTCAAGTGAGTCTAACACTCAATCTCTCATTCTATCTTAAACTAAGAATACCGTTTCTCATAAGCTATTGTTATTGGATTTTTGATCTTTTAAATACCTAGTTTTCTAACTCAAAGGACCAATCCTCTTCGCTCCAACAAATGCAGACTCAAATGACTCATAATTCTTAAATTGATCATAGATCCAAATGTTTTTTTTTATCTCATCAAAGTGGTTATAGTCTGATGCAAGATGAGCCAGTTAACTACCAAGTCTATATGAGCTAGAACTAGCCTCATCAGGAAGATTTTGTCTTGGGAGGAGGAGCTCAAGCTGCACCTAATCAAGGCTCCTCTCTGAACACAGTAAGAGTGAGCATGAACACTAGTAATTTCCCAGGTCTCAGCTAAATGCTGCTCTCTTAACAGCAGTACCCACCCATCATCACTTCCTAGACACCGCAAGCCTGCAGTAATACTTAGCAACACTAGCTCTAATTCAATCCACTGACTTAGAAATCTGATAAGCTTAATCATAAACAAGTCTCGCATTCCTAATCCTAAGGTCAGCACTAGTAGTAGATGTCACAGCAAATTCAAGACATGTACTCTTAATAGAAATGGATTAATAGCCAGCAGTAGCAGTAATAGCAATAATACATGGGTCGCAACGCTGGACTTCGTTAAAGCAGCTAAACTGATAACTCCTCCAATAGCTATTCCCAGAGAAGTTCTCAACATCCCAGTGGAAAGAAATCGCAAGGAAGCTAGAAGCAGTAGTAACACAATATCCATCATTCGAATTCGATTAGCACTTTCCAAAACAGCAATAGCCAAAGTTAAGGAGCTGCAACTGGTAAATCTAAGTACCTATCCAAGGGGGAAGGAAGCAGTGCTGCATCAGCCATATAATCTCAAATCCATGCTCAAGCAGCATACTTACAAAGCCAAAACGCCCTTGCTATGAACATGGATGATACTAGGCATCAAAATGGAGATGAGAGGAGTATGCATAGCGGATAGTTTACATCTGCAATGACCATGATAGTAAATTAGACGGCGAACACTCACATGCACTCCAATATAAACTTCAATAATCATCATCAAGCTTACATACCGACCAACCAAACTACATTTGCAAATGAGCAGCTATAGTACTAGCATCAAGGTTACCCATAACATATGTAATCTATGCAGCAACTATTAAATAAATGTTAGTTCGTGTTTTTAAAAAATGGATGAGCAACAATTCGTGAACCCATAAAACTTGAAAGGAATGAGTTAGCAGTAAATACAACAGATGCAACATTAAAGACTGCTTTGATTAAAGACTACTAATATTTGGAGTTTAGTTTGATAACAATAATAACTTTAAAATTTATTCACCAATCCTTTAGTCTGAGAAGTTAAATAGCCTTAAGAAGCTTTTCTAAGTTATTGTTGTAGTAGTATTGTTAACTTCATCCTTCTAAGTTTAGTTTTCATGCCTTCACAATTTTAGATGATCGTCTGTTAAAGTCATATTCTATTTTTCACGTATCTAACCGTATTTGGTCTTCCAATATCCATTTTGAAATAATCTTGAAGGCGAGTTATACCCCTAGGAATAATAAATGCCAAACCTATATTAAGTTAATAATATAATTAAATGGAGAGGAGAACAGCAGGCAAAAATCGATAGCAGCCCTTAGAAGGCCAATCTTAAGAAATCGAGCAGCATAAATCATCCAAAACTCTTAAGTAAGAGCGCATGGACCAAGAATAAATTAATGCGAAACAAGGAGAGAGGAAATCTGGATCAGGAGGAGGAGGTCACATCTAGAAACATAACTCGCATGTGGTTGTGACCAAAACTCATTCTCTCATGGACGAAACTTTAAACTCATCTACTTCTGATGTCAGTGTGTCATCCTTCCGCATATTTTGATAGTGTGTACTTATATTTCATCAAGCTAGTATGACGGAGGATAGGACATTTATGACGAGAGCGTTAAGCCGACTATCCCCATTCAGTTTAAATTCAAGTAGAAGGAGTTAGAAGCTCGCTTCCTAAAAATGATAAAGACCAATAAGTAAGCCTCCCTTTCCATATTTCAGTATATGACTAGCTATTGTTATGAAAAAGGACTAAGTATATCTAACCTAACTCTTTTAGGATGATGCTAAACTTAGAACAAATATCTTTAATCTCAATAATGTTTTTATGCTTCTTATGTTTACGTGAAAGACTGAAAATTGGTGATCTCGCATATGTGTTGTGTGACTATACCTTAATTCCAATTTAACTTCTTCTTCTCACTCTTTAGTTTACTAAGTTTAAATGAAGCTGCCTAAGTTCATTAAGTTGAACCTGAGCTTTCAACTGGAGGGGATGAAATTCCCAATCAGTTTCCCCAAGTGTAAGACTTTAATTCCGCCATCACAAGCCAGCTTGCTTAGCTAATTTTTAAAATTATCTTATTAATGTCTAACTTTCTAACTAACTCCCTTTCTAAAGCGAAGAGAATGTACAAAGTCTCCAAGCACCTCCAGTAGCTTCACAAAGCTCGTGAGTAGTTCAGCAGTGGAAGCAGTAAGAATCTCACAGGCTCTGTTGATCAGCTAGGGAATGACTAGTTCAGCGATTCCTAAAGTCTTAAAAATCATGAGACCAAGGAACATAGACTCATTTAAGGAAAATATGATAATAGATTATTAGTGATGATGTGTATTTTTGGGGGGGGCACTTTCCTCGTCATCCACTTTTTTCATGAAAAAATGAAAAATTCTTATTTAGCCTAAAATCAGCCAAAAACGACAATTCTTTAATCTAAATTCAAATCCAAAGAGTCTAACCTACTCATATTCTTAAATTTAGAGAATTTGGAAGAATATAGAAATAATATTTATTAAAAAATGTAATTTTAAACAAATGGAAAGATAATTTAAATAAATTAAATGCCTTAATAAATTTAAAAGTAACTCATAGATATCTAAACTTATATAAAGGAGCTTTAGGATTCTCTTCTTACTCTAGAGCATGCATTAAAGCCTAATTACTTTAAATATTAACATCTGATCTATCTTTGTTGTTATGTGATGTATTGTTATATGATGTATTTTTATTTAAATATGCTCTAATATTAAAAAATATATTTAGCTTTTTATAATGTCTTCTTATAGTTTAATTTTTCTGTTCTCTACCTTCTAAATCTTTAAGATCATTCCTTTAAATTTAAGAATATGAGTTGATTAGGCTCTTTGGATTTAAATTTAGACTAATGTTTGTCGTTTTTGGCTGATTTTAGGCTAAATAAGAATTTTTCATTTTTTCATGAAAAAAGTGGATGACGAGGAAAGGCCCCCCCCCCGTATTTTTTATTTGCTTATATTCTCATTTACATAATAATAGAAGCTTAGAAAAGAAAAGGCTACGAACATGAGAAGATTGATAAAATGGAATGCTGTGAACAATAATGATGATTCCATTAAAAGATAGTGCATTTTAAAGAAGAGATCCCTTATGAATTAATTATAAAATTATTTCTGCATATTAATTGTATGAAAAGGAAGAATGGGGAGCGAGTCTCTCTTTCATTCTTAAGCGCATACTTAAATTGGAGTGCCAATAAGCGAGGGACAATATATCAAAATATGAGTTAATCATCATCGTTAAAAGAATATAAAATATGATCAACATTTTCCTTAACTTTAAGCTGATTTACTTCCAATATTTCCTTACAAAATCTATTGGTGGTTTTTAAAGGAACATTTTTTAAAATAAGAGTTAGAAAGTGGAAGATACTTTGAAGCGGATGTATTCTCTGTTTGACTAGGACAAGAATGGAATATTAGATATGACTGAGATATTCTCCGCCCTCTCTATCTTATGCAAGGGTTCGCTCCCCCGCAAGCTTCAATGCATTTCTGAGTCCACTCTACTTCTGAATCAGCCCTAATCAAAGGGTTCAAAAGGTGATATCTTGAATACCAAAGGGCACCTAGCAACCTATGAGAGTGTCACTTCGCACAAGAGCACCACAGAGAAATAGATACTGGCTCAAGAAATAGGCTTTTAAGATCTGAAGAAATACTTCCTCTGTGTTTTCAAAATTGCTCTTGAGTCTAATAAAGAGGTAAGTTAAGAGTGATTATCTATTTAAGAAGTAGAAGGGTTATATCAGATTACTTATAATAAAAAAGGTACTACCAATGTTAAATTTATTAGAGAATCTGAGAATTTTAAATTAAAAATCTTGCTGAAATAAAATGGAAAGCTATGGCGCAAATTCCAAGGTAGACTTAGGGTCTAGGAATATTAATGCAGAGGAGGAACTCTCAATGGCTAACTCTCATTAACAATCTTAATAGATAGCAACTAATCCTCATTCATAATCCTAGCAATAATAAAATGCTTCACCTCTCTATGAAGAGCTTAAAGTAAGTTCACAATAAAAATACCACTTCTGAATTTCTGATAAATATTTGATAGATGATAGCAGGAAATCCAGATTATATTGGCTCTTTGCAAGTGGTGGAAGTTATGTTCAACAAAATAGTGAATGTTATAGAGCTGAGACATGTTCATAACTTGATTGAGCTGACCTGTAAGTAAAATAAAAATGAAAATCACACTCTTATCGCCTCTACATATATCTCATTAACTTTCTTTCTAGTGATTGGAACACTGACTACGAGTCTGCAAGGCATAGAGACTCAAGG
Organism: Tetmemena sp. SeJ-2015; assembly: GCA_027382625.1. Lineage (NCBI taxonomy): Eukaryota > Ciliophora > Spirotrichea > Sporadotrichida > Oxytrichidae > Tetmemena > Tetmemena sp. SeJ-2015. Next base: position 14,441 of record JAJKFJ010007846.1, read on the forward strand.
TCATTCGTTGGAGACTCTAAGCGTCACAAACTGCAACCTCTCAAGGATAGAGTCCTACTTCTTGAAGTTAATTAACCTGAGGCATCTTCACCTGGGAGAGAACTAGATCACAGCCATCGAAAATTTATAACAGTAAGGAATCGATAATACTCTGAGAGTCTCAAATAATTCTCTCTATTTGTAATCCTTATTTTGACGTTTTAGTTGCATTCAGTTAGAAAGACTATTCCTGTACAGTAACTAGATAAAGCGATTGGAGGGCTTGGATAACAACTTGGCCTTAAGAGAGTTGCATCTGCAAGACAATAAATTGAAGCGAGTGGAAAACATTAGTAGATTAGTCAATCTGAGAATTCTATTCCTCTCTCAAAATCTTAACGTCAACTTTTAATTTATCTTGGAATAAAGGATTTTATTAATCCAATAGAAAGTTTGGATGCTGTGAGTGAGATAGGTTAACTGCCTAACCTAAGCCAATTAAGCTTTGCTTGTGAGCACTTTGACGCCTGTCCAGTTACTGAACTGCCTGGCTACAAGAGCTATGTACTTTCTACCATCTAAGCAAAGGATAAATTGCAAACTTTGGACAGCTAGTATTTGGATCAGCAAGAGTTTCAAATAGCTTAGAATGAATTCATGGAGCAGATAAGCTTTTAATTAAAAAAAACTAGTAATGATGAGATAGAAAGTATGAAGGACGAATTTAATATCTTCTTAAGATACTTTAAAGTTTAATGAGGCTGCAGGATAGTTTGAAAGACATTGAAAACGAGCACAGATAGTAGCTGTACATGATAGATTCGAAGGAGCAAGAAAATGAGGAGCATCTCCGACGCATGCAAACTGAAATTGTACTAGAGATAGACAACCTTAAAGTAGAAGTATAAGATGGACGCTAAAAGATAACATAAAATGGAAATTTATAGTCTTAGTTTTCTGTTTAGATTCAGAACGAAATAGACAGATACAGATAGATAAGAGAGGATGCGCTCCAAGCACTCAAAGATGAATACTCAGTCATGAGAGACTAGTTAGAGCAAGCAGTATAGGGGCTACTCAGGCATAATTAGGTGTAGCAAAATATCAATGAGCAACGCTGCTAAATTGAGATAGATGCAGTTGAATTTAACAATAACTTTCATATTCGACTTATTTGTGTGTGTTTTATATTTCAGAAGGAGATAAACTTAGCCCTGATAGACTTACTTTATGAGACTCAAGGTGGGGTAATATTTAATGAGATATAAGGAGGAGACAGCGGGATTGAATTTAAGTTCTACAGAGATCTGATGGAGCAAAGCTGCTCTCAAGAGACCATGGTAGTCAAGGGCACTTAATATCTCAACTATAACTCAAAAATTAGATTCATTATAAAAATAATTAAAAAATATTTAACATGCTGGTCGAGAAAGAGAAGTCAGCACAGTAATCAGCAACCCATACCCCACAAACAGCCCAACCAGGAAAAAGAAAACCAGCCTCTGGTGCCACTTAATCTTCTCAGAATTAACAGACTCTCCTTAATCTCTAGTAGTAGTATGAGTAGGTGCTAGATCTGAGCAAGGTTTTCCAAATTAATGAGAACAGAAAACTCAATTCAAGATTCAATAACAACCATCGCTACTTCATAAGGATTGATAATGCAGCTTAGCTCAAAGCACTGTTTCAGGG